>VUQH01055608.1:0-40790 GCA_015106775.1 Etroplus canarensis | reverse complement strand
TATTTTAAAAAAAAAATACACACACACACACACACACACACACACACACATATATATATATATATATATATATATATATATATATGTATATGTATATATATTCAGTTTAATTTCAATTAATATGCAGTTTTCATGCAAAGGTGACAAATGAAGTTAATTTAGATAAAACTTGAAAATAACTACCCAAAATAAGCACCCATAGCCATTTCAAGATTGTTACCAATACTTGCTTCTAAAATAACTTTGGTTATTCCATTTCAGGCACACTTACAACAGTTCCTATTTGCTCTGCTTAATCAAATCTACATTCCTTTGGTCCCCTGTGTTTGAGAGCAGAGAGAGAGAGAGAGATATGGAGTGACAGTGTTGTCATATCAATTCTCATCCTTACTAGAGACACATCTCACTTAGGCTGAAGTGAACAGATAGGGCCTGTGCAAAGCCATTGTACATATAATTGCTAGTCCAAAGCTGCACCTGTCAAATATGGTTAACCATCTGGGTTTCCACAGACAAGAAAAAAAGGGAAGAGAATAGATAAGCTCCATTTAGTTTGGGAGGTGATGTGCCTTAAATTGCAGTGGCAGCTGTAAAAGGGCTTGTGCTTGCGCACTAAAGAAACGGAAAGTGAGATAAAGGAAAGTATCAAGCTGGAGAAAATAATCTTGGCAGAGGTGTGTCAAGGCCATCTTGCTCCTCTTTAATTTTAGGAGATTGGTCAACGGTCACCTAAGAATGATGATATCAGGGTTGTATGTATGGATTGTATGTGAGGTGATTTGCTTTTCCCATGTAAGCACCCCATATACTGTGCATTTAAAGGAAGCAGGATTTAAGATGAGGAAAAGACTTATGTGCTTTATGAGTGTATACAGTTCAAACGAACCCTTCCCAATATATCTGGAGTAGAGTTTTCTTCAATAAGCTATCTATTTTTAGGGGCAAAAGCAATTTATATGCTCAAACTGCAGAGCCCTGTATGAGAATATGGATTTAAAAGAAAATGAAACATGGATGCACATATTTCATGAAAAATAGTAACGTTACCATCTCTCACCTGTCATCTGCATGAACTATCACATCTATGTGTTATGGAAGCCTGGCCTTACTGTGTTCTGGCAGTCAGCATTGATCAGTTGCAGCAGCTGGTTCTCAAACTTCTCCAGGGATGGCTGAAGGGAGATGGTAAGTCTGCTCAGGGTGAAAGGCATCATTTTGAGCGTCTGAGGCCTCAGAAGAGCATCTCCTGGTGACAGTGTGAACATAACATTGACTTATACACATGCCTAAACATTTACATGATTTTCTTCACTTATATTTGGAGCACTTCTTGAATTTCTCTGGTCTGTTAAATGTATTTTCTGCTCAGAAAATGTCTCTTCCATTTGGACAACTGTGGAGGAGAAAACACCATCTACTGCAATGCATGCATGGTACAAGCTGTCAAATACATTTCAGTATAGTTTGTTTGTGACCCATCTGTAAAATTCATTTTCCAACATCCCCAGAAAATGGCATCCGAGAAGTTCTAGAAACCTGAAAGACTAATATCAAGTAAAACTACATAGTTTAAACAGTGTTATAATCCTGCTGGTCCCACTGAGATATGGGCAACAAGTTTATTACAGATTTTTTCAGTTTTCTGGGCAATTTCTGATAATTCTCTCTACATAAGTCTCTACATAACTCAAGCCAAAGCACAACTCAAACACAAAACAAGCACAATTTTACTTCAGATAAGCCACAAAGTCAAGCTTAGCTGCAACCTTGGCAGATCAACAAATCCCAGTTGAGGCCCAATTCAGCTGATAGCTCAGGTGATATCCTTATAAACATCTGAATGGCATAGTCACATAAGGGATGCTAATTAAGCTTCTTTAACATCCATTGTTACTGCACATCTGCAAGCTGCTTTGCAACCCACTTCCACCACAGCTTATCCATTCATTCTTTAACTGGTCTAATCCATATCATTCTTTTATCATTGAGCCCTGCTTTGTTCTGTGCCTGGGGACCTGCTGCTTCTCTCCCCACCACGTGGAAGGATAGAGATGTACGCTCTCCTCACCTTACGAGCAGCAAATCCTGAAACAGAACATAGTCACTAAATATAATTATTGCATATATAAATATAAATCCTCATTTGACAATCGTGGTCATGACTAAAATCTTTGAATCAAAACAATATGTATTTCCCTGATAATTAGGGTTATATTCTATGTGCTAGTGTTTTATTAATCTAATTCAACTCATAGATGTTTCTGAAGCATCATGTAAGGTACTTTACTGCCACAGAGGAAAGAATTTCATAACAACTAAAAAGTTCATAGTGTCCCCTGATGTCAACTAAGAATTACGGCTGTCAAGGCTGATGAGCTGAAAAGACAGCTTTAAGAGAAATTGCTTCCAACTTCAAATGCCTGACAGAAAAGAGAGTGACAATCTGAGTGAGTCAGTCAGTCAGTTGTGCAGCTGTGGCTCAGGATTTCAAGCCGGTTGTCCACTAATCAGAAGCTCTATCCTCAGCTCCTCCAATCCAGATGTTGATGTGTAGGTGAGCAAGATACTCAACCCGATAAAACTGCCCCAGGAGTGTTTGTGTGATAGTGAAAACACTGTATAATGTGCTGATGTTGCCTGTAGTGTAAAGAACACTGCAAGGTTGATAACATCGCCAAAGCCCCATATGAATGGTGTCCATTTAACATTGCATTGATCTATCACTTTGTTCCAATCTGACATACCTCATTGGATGGCCTGAAAATATCCACAGGGCTTAGAATGAATTGCTGATATTACTGAGTAGGTCAAAAATCTTCATTAACAGATGTTCATACATCTAATATAATGGTGATAAAGTGGGTTCCACAGCTCCCTTGGGGTGCTTTGGGGACAGGCTGAAGGTGCTGCAAGATTTATCATATTATTTTTTGAAACGTCTTGATGCATGCTCAATCATCCAGGTACGTAAAGCCTCAAAAGTTGATTCTGTTCCAAGTGACTTCTTCAGTCTCTGAAGAAGTCACTTGGATGAGTGATGAAACGTTTCTCCCACGGAAAACCCTACGTCCAGATGAACAGAATCAACTTTTGAGGATTATTTTTTGAAGTTTCATTTCATGACATTTAAAAACAATCTGTGACATTTATATGAGCTATTTACAGGTTTTCAAGCACATCAATACATACATATAACACTGTTTAATGCAGTCAGTAACATAGCATGCTTCCAAGCAAGAGTATTTTTCAGGAGCTCTGCAGTCAGAAAAATAGTGACTCCCAGGACAGCAATGGAAAGATTTGACATATTAAACAGAGCTCAAAGACATGCTGATATATCTCAGCCCTCTACTTGGTCTAAGACAATTGAATCTAAGCTGGCTAACAGCTTAACAGACAGATTTTTGGCTGCTTATGGAAGACAGATAGCCATCATTTTCTGCAATATTGAAAATTTTCAAATTATATATGGCATCTAGAGTTCTTATCCCTGGTATGCATTAACTCAATGTTCCTTCAACCTTGTATTGCATTTTTTTAACTTGAAAATAAGAGGTCATAATAAGGTCTACAATTGTTTTAAATGAATGGACTCATAAATATAAGATATACAATCTAAAGCATCACTTTTATCACCAATATGGAAGGTTGTGACAGTAACTTGTGTCTCACACCTACCCTAATTGTCAAATAGTTCAGAAGTGCTTATTTTATATGGACAAAAGTATTGAGGCACCCACATACTACACCAACAGGAGCTTTTATGACATGCAATTCTAAAACCTTATGCATTAATATGGAGCTGGTCCCCCCTTTCCAGCTACTGCAACTTCCACTCTTCAAGGAAGGATTTCTACAAGAGTTTGGAGTGTATCTGTGGGATTTTTTGCCCATTCACCCGGCAGAGTATTTGTGAGGTCAGACACTGATGTTGGTCAAAAGGGTATGGCTCGTAAATTCAGTCGTAGTTCATCCAAAAGGTGTTTGATTAGATTGAGGTCAGGGCTGTATGTAGCCAGTCAATTTATTTCACACCGAACTCATCCAAACATGCCTCTATGGACTTTGCTTTTTGCACTGGGGGACAGTCATGCTAAAAAAGAAAAGGGCCTTCCCCAAACTGTTCCCACAAAGTTGGAGGCATAGAATTGTCCAAAATGTCTTGATAAGCTGAAGCATTCAGATTTTCTGTCATTAGAACTAAGAGGCACAGGTCAACCCCGGAACGACAACCCCATAGGATTATCCCTCTTCCAATAAACTTTACAGCTGGCACAAGGCAGTCAGGAAGGTAGTGTTTTCCTGGCATCCACTAACCCAGACTCATCCATCAGAATGCCAGATAGAGAAGCACAGTTTGTCACTTCACAAAACACCACTGCTCCAGAGTCCGGTTGTGAAATGCTTTACACCAATCCATCTGACACTTGGCATTGTGTTTGGTGATGTAAGGTTTCCATGCAGCTCCTCAGCCATGGTAACTCATGCCATGAAGCTTCCGGTGCACAGTTTTTTGTGCTGATGTTAATGCCAAAGGAGGCTTAGAACTTTGTAGTTATTGAGCCAGCAGGGCATTGGTAACTTATTTACTATGCACTCAAGCCCCTGGCAACTCCTTTCTGATTTTACGTGGTCTGCCACTTTGCGGCTGAGTTGCCATGTTTCCTAAATGCTTCCACTTTGCTATAACACATCTTACAATTAACTGTGGAATATCTAGGAGCAAAGTAATTTCACAAATGGACTTTTATTAATGGTGGCATCCTATGACAGTACTGCACTCAAATTCAGTGAGCTCTTTAGAATGAACCATTCTTTCATAAACTGCTTGATTTTATACACCTATGGCAATAATGTAAAGTCCATTGGGCTTTTACACCCGAGCCTACAAGGCTCATGGGGCCGGAGCTTATCCCCGGTTTCTGAAGTGTGAAGCGACTTAGGAGTTAGGCTCCTCCTGGGAGGGACACTAGTCCCTCGTAGGTTACCTTCCCAGTATTTTACTGGTACCCATTTTTTTTTACTGCTGGGTGGACAGAGACATACTTGTGGTTGGGACCTTGCCTAAGGGTCTTGACACGGTGGGGGTCTGACTGGGATTCAAACTCATGACCTCTCGATCATGAGCCTGGCACCTTAACCATTACACCACTGCTACCTGTGGCAACAGGACTGAATTAAATAACTGAATTCAGAGGTCTGGCCAAGTACTTTTGACCATAGAGTGTATGTATGAGCTCCTAGTCGATCTCCCCACTCCAGCAGGCTTTGTAGTGGAGAGGGAAAGAATAGGGAGCAGATATATCATAGTTATATAATAAAAGTACTATAACTTAATTTTTTCTTACAAAACCCAGCATTAATCATCATATTTCACACTATGTCTTGGACATATCCATGAATTGGACAAGGAAGTGCAGTCTTTTTTTAGCACATCAATCTCAAATGCGCAACTCTTTTATGATATTTTTTTTCCCCAATCACTGGAATATTTATGCCAGAGAAAGATTGAAATGCTTGAGTCAAAAAAATCAACAACAACAGTTTTCTTTTGGACACTTGGCGTAAATTGAATCAGAACCAAATGAAGAAAGCATTTCAGCAAACAGATGAAGCGAGAAGGTCTGAAATCCACAATCACCCCTTTCAGACACAACAAAGAGTAAATAGCCAGTGTGATTGTAATCTCTTCAAGAGTAATGCAGCCATCGAGCGTTTCACTGCAGCCCTTGTCTCAGAAGCGCAGAGTTGGACCGCTCTGAATGCAGTGTGAATATCAAGCTAGTGGCTGTGGTCTTAAAAGGCAGCTTAGGTCTCTGCTGCTCACAGCCCCAGAACATGAAGAGGATTAGCCTGCTACCATACCTCCCACTGACTCCCAATGATTATAGCTCTGCACTGTCAGACTTCATTACATTCCCCCTTAGAAACTCACTTTCTAAGTACTGCAGACATTTCAACTTCTGATGGAACTAAGTTTGTAAAAAGGCAATAACTATGATGAATGTCCTGTATGTTATTGTGACAGCTGGTGGGAGACAAGTGAAAAGTTGTTGATGTATGTAATGTAAGATTAGACTTAATGTGTTGAATGTTTCTGATTGAGCCATGTCATATTATTCCAAGTTCAAGTGCACTTCAACTTTGAACTCACTGAAATGTTGAATAGGGACTAAATGTACAACACATACAGGCAACAGTATTCACACTATAAATAAATTTAGATATACTATGATACTATATACTAACTGCACAACAAAGTGTTTGAGTTCTCCCTACATTCTTTTTTTTTCTTTGCATTGCACTCAACTAAGCTGGTTAAAACAGATGGTCATTCTCCACGAGCCTGTTAAAAGGGAGTTTTTCTTCTCCCCACTATCGCAAGGTGCTTGCTTATCTTGAAAATACTGTAGAATCTTTTCCTTACTGAATAAAGGAGCTTCAACTTGAATCTGCTTGAACACTGAATTTGACTAAGCCTTAGGGCGGGGAAAAACATCCCACATGAACAACATAGTTTTTCGGGCTTGTCTGAAGAAGCATATATTGAATGAATCAGTGAAAGGGACAAGCAGGCTGATTAGTCAAGAGAATGAGTAACGAGTTACTTGTCTTGCTCACAGTCCTCATGACAGTCATTAGGATCTAATGTGTTTAAAATAATCTTAATGAGAATGACAACTCAACCACATAAGCTGAAGGCAAACAATTTGAATTTGTCCAGCTGTGAAAACCAAAACTCAGACTCAGTCATATTCCCATCATTAGGGAGTTTTTCTCTTACTCTGATCTGAGGATTTATCTATATATTTCTGAATTAGTACAGAGAAGATAATGTTAATACTCACTTTAAATTGCATGCTGTTTTGTGTTCCTACAGGTTGACATATTAATGCAAATTCTCATGAGGAGCATTCAACTCAGGCCTCCATTCTATGACCCTAAAATTTTCCATCAATATGAAGTTTACCTGCTGGAGATGCCACTAGTCCAGGGATGTTTTCATCCCCAGATACAAGGACATTCTCTGGAAGGAGGTGCATAACAGAACCCAGTGCAGGATGTTTTTTTAGCACACATGCCAGATGTGATCCTTCAATAATCTTCAAGATACTGTGATCTGCAAAAAGAGACATGAAGTAAATTTATGAAGGGTACTTCACATGCATTTCATGGCAAATAGCCACATTCTTCTTCTGAGTGCATATTTGATCCCCAACCCATCCAGAAAAATGTTGGCCATCTCCTTGGTACAACAGAGTCTAATATTTCTCCAGAAGCAGGGATTCACTTGACACCCAACACACAGACACTTCAATTTTTCAGTATTCCATTTTGCTGTTGGTGACTTATGTGCACTGTTCCATTACACTGCAAGAATCATTTTCCAGGACTGAAACTGAAATGGCAACAATTCAACTTGGAAAACATGCTCGTCCGGAAGAGCACTGCTGCGTAGATGAGGCACAAGGTATAAGCAATAAGGTAGACACTGGCATCATTCAAGCAGGTTGTCCAATGACAAGCGACAACCCACAACTCCTGCCATCAACACAAAGCACAGATCGTTTGGAAGGTGAGTCAAGTGGAGTTTTATGCGCTGCGTATGTTGGCCTCCTTCAAGCCCGAAAAGGCATTGCAATCTTTCACTCTGACAAGGTTAATGATCGCACCTTCAACAGCATCAGTGACAATCAATATATGATGTTCCATTCACTCCAATAACTTGTTTCAACAAGATGACACTGAGCAACCTAAAGGTAAGAATTTATAAACTGTAAAATGATGGTGACACCTGAAAGCTTTAAAATCATGGGGGTGTATTTTGGTTCATTTTGTGGTAAACAAAGGGATACAGAATTATAGCATAAAAAAGTAGTAGAGTAGTAGAGTAAAATAGCTCTGAGGTAACAGAGGGGAATGTTCAATCTGAAACTGTGGAAAATAGCATTAACATCTGTACAATGTAATGTCATCTGATATGATATCTCGGCAGTAATTAACACAATAAACACAATAAAAGACAGGCGCTTAACAATCCTTTCGTAAGAGCTAAGATTGAAATCCTGGAAGAACAGAGGCTGATATCTGTCTGTGCATCCAATTAGCAAATCTCACATAGGTTTTTACAAACTGCAAGCCACTTTGGAAGCCACTTCCTCCTTATCTCATCCTTTTCTTTTTTATCCCAATCTCTGGCTTTTCAAGTAAGGGCGAGGAGGTCCAGAACAGAGCCATACCACATTTCTGCAGATGGAAATTACAATGTTCTTTTAAATGTAGTGGTCATGACTGAAATGGTTGTTGTCTCATCACCTATTCCCAAAGAGCTGTTCAACAGCCGAGGCAGAAAACATACAAGTCTAACATGTTGTGCTGACACAAGCACACAGTAGAGGTTCACAGCAGTTTCAGCAGAGATAGGTATATGTACTTGTTATGACAGTTGACGTAGGTGAGCTCACCTTGTGTCATGTTTTGTTTTTTATTTGTTTTGTTTTTGATTACTCCATGCATTTTTGAATTACCATGGCATTTGTGCAAGTGCTCTTGTGGGAAAAGCCAGAGGAGTTGAACAGGTCAGCGCTGTGGATTGATTCATCAATTAAGCCATAATTTCATAAAACTTTGCGCAAGCATAGTAGAAGTACACCAAGCAGGGGAGAAGCCTTTGAATCCTTATTCCATTATTTCAGTCACCAAACTTTTTAAGTAGCTCCAAACAGATTTGACCGATGTTTGTATATGTGCACATTTTCTGACCCCAGAAACCACTGAAATTATAGGTATGGGGGATGGTTTATGAATGCCGAGTGGAAACACTGGGTCTAGAAGGACTTTTTACTACCTATATAAGCCTGTTTGTGTTATCTAAATAAAAAACATATCAAGTATGATCTCATTTCAATAAATTAAAAGTTTCTTGAATTTTTAAAATAATATTTTACTGACACAAACCTTTTGTGGCATCATCAGCTTCATTTTGGTCAAAAAAACTCGTGTTTATGATATTTTTAACATAAAAGTATGACATATCAGTTCATAATGTTTTAAACTGCATTTTCTGTTTTTTATGCAATCTCTGGCTCACTAGCACCCCTTCAAAATACAAAACACCTCCATCACTTGGAGTCAAACACAGTGGTAACTGCTGTCTGAAAGCATTTTTTACAAGATTACTTGGAGGAAATGCAGGCAGCATTAGATCCATCATTTTGTAACAGCAAGAGACAGATGCAACAAAAAACGTCAAACAATTTGTTATTTTTGCAAAATACAACCTCGTGAGGAATGACAGGCAGGACAATCACTCTAAACAAGAATCAAACTGGTGCTAGATCTGTCTGATGTCTAAACGAGAGCAAGGATTGCTGACTCACAAGGCCTTCCCTCCAGAGCAACCATGCCATTTTCCTCCAACAATTCAGGAAGAATATAAAATCAAAAAAGATGAGACACTTTTACATCACAAGAAACTGTTGGATCCATAAAAGAGTGGTGCAATGTTTTGCAAACACTCAGAGAAGCCATATAAGGGTTCAAGCTGTGATTAAAATTAAACAGGCACATCAAACTGAAGGCAGTTTCACTTTAAGGTAATAAAAAATAAACTTTTTGACTTTGTTTTACTACTGATGTTAAATTTTGCCATCTTCCCTTGAAAGAATAATGAGGATTTTTTTGGTCATTCTTTTTCTGTCTATCTTTTGCAATTTTAGCAATTTCATCACCATTGCTACACTTTAACATAAAACATTGCCTGAAAAAAAGCTTGGACTATTGCAAAATAAAATGTACCATCGGCTGCTCCAAGGAGTCGCCACAGCAGATGAATTTGCATTAGTAATTTGGCAGAGGTTTTACGCCAGATGCCCTTCCTGACACAACCCTCCATGGGAGCTTATGACCCCATCTGGAATCGAAACAGGGGTCTTTTGCTTGTAATGCGATTGTGTAAACCACTACACTACAGGGACACTCTGGATTATTGCAAAATACAAGTCAGAAAAGGCTGAACTTCACAGCTGTCTAAAGAATAAACACCACAAACAGTATTGCAGGTATGGATGAAGATCTATAATACTTGGAAGCAGTACTCTAATAAGTAAGTCCCCTGTAGCAAGGGTTTTATAGGATTGTATCTGTGTCATTTCGTATCTTCTACAATAGGAGTCCAGGCAAAACATCTTCTGCAACTACTCCTACCCTATTTACGGACACTGCAGAATCTAAGTACACTTCTATAATTCAGTAGCTTGTAAAACCACCTTTAACAGCAATAACTTGAAGTAATCCTTTTCTGTATGATTTTATTTATACAAATTTCCCTCAGGATTAATAAAGTATTCCGATTCTGATTCTCATCAGTCTTTCACATCTTTATGGAGAATGATTGGCCTGCTCTTCTTTACAACAATAGTTCATTTCATTGAGGTTTGTGGGCATTTGTGCACAGTTCTCTTAAGGTTCTACCACAACATTCTGATCGGGTTAAAGTCTGGACTTTCACTGGGTCACTGCAACACCTAGATTATTTTCTTTCTTAGCCTGTCTGTTGTAGATTTACTGATGTGCTTGGGATTATTGTCCCATTACATGACCCAGTTTCAACTAAACTTTAGCTGTCAGACAGATGACCTCATATTTTACTCTGCCATCATGTTGTCTATGCATGTGCATCTAGAACTACACCAGCAGGTTCGGGGACAGTTTCTATGTTCAAGCCATCAGGCTACTGAACTGCTGAAAAACTGAAGCAGTTTACACTTTCACCCCTGTCTCATTAAATTATATTACTTCTAGACTCACTTATAATTTAGTCACTATAATTAGGCTGTCATCAGGTCCATTTTCTGCAGAGTTAGAAGAGGCATGTGCTGCTTGGCAAATGTTTACCATTTCTGCCTCTCTGTCACTGGTGTATGTTGCTGTGACTTTCATCAGTGTGAAAAGGCTGTCCTGAAATTAAAAGCATTAAATTCACAAAGCTTAAGTACACTGATATTTTTTCAGCCTGTTGTAATGTTGAGAAATTTTAGGTTGATTTATTGTTTTATATAAGTCAACATATTTGCTCAGGAAACAATGATTATGATTTTTTTTTTTTTTTACTAATCATTGATAGCATAACAAGCAAAAAACACTGAGCAGAATTCTGCAGATTTCCCTGTTGTACTACTGCAGAAAATTAGAAAAAGAAAATCTGCAGATTCCATTTGGTTCTGGGTATCATACAACTAAGCTATCATAATGTGCATATTTACAAACATGTACATAGTACTTACCATACTCCACATATGTTGGATAATACATGTACACACTACCTCCTCCACCTGTAAATATTATGCACTGTTTATCTATTAAACTTTTTAAAACATTTATTTATTCATACTTTTAACTTAAGCGTTAATTGTTATTCTACAGTTGTTTTTATTGCACAAATCTGGGAGGGCTCTGAGTCCAAGAAGAATTTATTTCATTAACAGAAATTATGTTCCATTATTATCTGTATATGATAATAAAACTTAAAAACTTTAGTATACAGAGGAGTTCCTGGTCAACTCAATATCTGCAAGGCACCCAGTCCTGTGGCTATAAAACAAGCCTATATCATCATCCCTCCACCACTGTGCTTGACAGTTGGCATGGGGTGATTGTACTGATACAGTAAATCTGTGTTTGGTTTGAATCAAACTTAAAGCTGTGCATTATGGCCAAACATCTCCACTTTAGTCCTGTCTGTCCAAAACACATTGTTCAAGAAGCCTTGCAGTTTGTTCAGTACAGCAACATGGTTATGCAAAACTAAGTCATGCTGCCATGTTCTTTTTAGAGAGAAGAGGCTGTACCCTGGCAACCTTTCCAAGCAAGCCATACTTGTTCAGTCTTTTTCTACTTTTATTATCATGAACTTTGACATTCATGGTGTTAACTGAGGCCTGTAGAGTGTGAGATGTACAGAGAGTGCCTTGCGAAAGTATTCATAGACCCTTGAACTTTTCTACATTTTGTCACATTACAACTACAAACATAAATTTATCTTATCAATAGTAATTACATTTTTTACTAAGTAAATCTAAAAAGTGTGGCATATGGATTCAGCCCCCTTTACTCTGATACCCCTCAATAAAATCCAGTGCAACCAGTTGCCTTCAGAAGTCACCTAATTAGTAAAGAGTCCACCTGTGTGTAATATAATCTCAGTATAAATCCAGCTGATCTGTGAAGGTCTCAGAGGTTTGTTTGACAGCGATTAGTGAACAAACAGCATCATGAAGCCCAAGGAACACACCAAGCAGGTTAAGGGATATAGTTATGGAGAAATTAAAAGCAGGGTTCGGTTATAAAATACTATCCCAAACTTTCACCAGCTCACAGAGCACTGTTCAATTCACCATCTCAAATGGAAATAGTATGGCAAACCTACCAAGACACCTAAAATGACAGGGTGGCAAAGAGCATTAATCAGAGAAGCAGCCAAGAGGCCCATGGTAACTCTGGAGGAGCAGCAGAAATCCACAGCTCAGGTGGGAGAATCTGTCCACAGGACAACTGTTAGTCGTGCACTTCACAAAACTGGCCTTATGTAAGAGCGGCAAGAAGAAAGCCATAAGAAGTCCCATCTGCAGTTTGCTACAAGCCATGTGGCTGACACAGCAAACATGTGGAAGAAGGGGCTCTGGTCAGATGAGACTAAAACTGAAATTTTTGGCCTAAATGCAAAATGCTGAGTGTGGTGGAAAACTAACACTGCACATCACCCTAAATGCACCATCCCCACCAAGAAGTATGGTGGTGGCAGCATCATGCTGGAGACAGGGAAGCTGGTCAGAGTTAATGGAAAGTGGATGGAGCGAAATACAGAGCAATCATGGAAGAAAACGTGTAACTGGGGTGGACATTCACGTTCCAGCAGGACAACAACCCTAAGAATACAGCCAGAGCTACAACAGAATGCTTTAGATCAAAGCATAATCATGTGCAGCCCAGTTAAAGTTCAGACCTAAATACAATTAAGAATCTGTGGCAAGACTTGAAAATTGCTGTCAACAGATATTTCTCCATCCAAACTCACTGAGCTTGAGCTTTATTTAAAGAACCATGGGCAAAAAATTCAGTCTCTAGATGTGCAAAGCTGGTAAAAACATAACTTAAAAGACTTGCAGCTGCAATTGCAGCAAAAGGTGGTTCTACACAGTATTGACTCAGGGGGTCTGAATACATAGGCAGACCACATTTCAGATTTTTTTTGTAAAAATGTTAACAATGAAACCATAAATCCATGAATCATTTTTCTTCCACTTCACGATTATACACTACTTTGTGTTGGTCTATCACTTAAAATCCCAATAACATAAATCTGTTGTATTACATGTGTTATAATATGACAAAATGTGGAAAAGTTCAAGTGGTATGAATACTTTTGCAAGCCACTATAGCGCTTGGGTTTATTTGCAGCGTCTCTGAGCATTGCATGATCTGAGCTTGGGGTGAATTTTCTGAGATGCCAACTCCTGGGAAGACTGTGCCTTTGTGTTAACACTCACCATAATGCTCCAGACCAGTAAACTGCAAAACTTCTGTTTTTACAGAGGTGATTAGACTTACTGATGATCAATTAATCATGCACATTTAATTAGCAGCATCTCAGTGCAACTTACCCTCATAATTCCTATAGAAGTAGTGTGGGTGTACGTAAGTTTTCACAGGACTGCACAGAGTCCTGTGAAAACTTTCTATTTAACACGACCGTCTAAACATTTCCTTTTCCTTTGCAAAGGATTAGTCTCACTCCAGCTCTGGGTGTTTGTAACAGTCCAAACAAAAGTGTACCCAAGCTGCACAGTCTAAAAATAAACACACAGGTAACACACAAGCAATTCTTACATACTACATACTCAGGTGATTTAGTAATGTCAAAAACACCATCTCCCTCACAAAGGGTTAATGATGGTTAATGGTATTAGTTAAACTGATGACCATCAGCATCTACACAAAAACCCAGCTAATAAAAATAGACGTCTATGCTCTTCTGTAGACCAAAGCACTCCTTACCAGGCATCAAAATAAGATGATGCAGCACTGTAGTTGTAAGACAAACTATCTAAAATCCAGCAGTCTGGAAAAAATTGCTGAATGTGAGTCACACAAAAACTGTTTTTCCTGTATGTATCAGCCTTTGAAGCAAAAAAACTTTGATACCTTGGGTATAGAAATACATTTTTGGTTTAGAAATGCACTGGTATAAACTGGCTTCTACACTATTTCAAAAACTGGAATGGTAAAACACCTACAATAGTTTTACCCCCCAAAAATAGGAAAATAAATGAATCACTGTGGGGTCAGCAGTGAAGTCTGACTGAAAAGAAAATAGATTTTACATTAGTTTTTCTCTTCCAATCACACACAATAACAATATTATGGAAAGCTGGTGAGTTCACAAGAAGGATGCACAGAATGTCCAGTTCTGCTATGGATAGCTTTTCATCCATTTTCAGGATGGATTCAGCCAGTAACTTTAAAGTCATTGAATGGGGATTGAGAAGGAAAGAAGATGATGTAGTAGATCACTGTGTTAGCCTCCCCTCCCTGCCCAGGAGTCATCCCAGACAAGCCCTTTAACTCTCTCTAACAGTTCATTACCAAAAAAGTGCTTATGTCTAAAGCCCAAAAAAAAGGAAAAGGGGTTTGTGGATATTTTTAAGATTGCAGAATCATATCGACTTTTCTACAGACGTTTTCAAGGGCAACAGTAGATTTCATTGAAAAGGCATTTCTTACCATGGACACACAGGAAAAAGAAGGATGGGCAGAGAAAGGAAGAGGGAAATCAAGCACAGAACTGCCTTGATACAGATGGTGCCCAGGTGTCTGCAACTTTTTCATCTTTTATTTCTTGTTATTCATTATGCATCTAGCTTGGGTTTCAGTCAGATGCTGTGCATAGATTAGAAAACTACCCCAAAATTTCCTTACAGCAGAGTGTGGTACCACAGAATCAGTTGAGTAGCAACTTGGCAAGAGATGTGAAACCAAGGAACTGGAGAGGGGGGAAAAATAACAAAAAATGGCTCAGCATCAAACAGAGGTAGTGGTTTTGGGAGAAGGTTGTGTTGAAGAAAGTAATAAAGATGAGAGCTGAAAGTCAAGCATATACATAGGCGTTTGTTAGTTTACCCCAACATTTGTTGGCTAAACTGAATTTTTACATTATTTTTTGTCGTAACTCACTATATTAAATAATTAATTATTTATTTTTAGAGATTCTTTCAAGAACCATTAAGCTATGTAACTTTTGTGTTTTTATTATTTTTTACTGCATTGAGATTAATAGACCATAAGTAATGTCAGACTAGAACCAGTCATTTGTTTTTGAAATTAAATTACATTAAACTGATAAGCGCACAAGCTTGCGTCTACACATTAGGACTTAAAGTGCTGCATTCAGTTTAACTAAAAATGTGACCAGAGATTATGTTATGACAATGAAAACAGAATAACTGTCAGCACTGCAAAGTGGGCCGGTACTGAGTTACATTGCTCAACTTTGAGCTGAGCAATAAAGGTGACTACAAGTGTGAGCAAAAGATACTACTGTCAAAGATATGATGAAGTAGGAACTTTACACTCACCAGCCACTTCATTAGATACCCCTTGCTCGTACCAGGTTGGGCCCCCTCTTGCTTTCAGAACTACCTTAGTTCTTCATGGCATAGATTCACCATTTTCTGAGGAATGTTTGCACATCCATGATGCAAATCTCCTGTACCATCACATCCCAAGATGTCCTATTTGATTGAGTTTTGATGACTGTGGAGGCCATGGCACATTATCCAGTTAGAAGCAGAAGAGGGGTAGACTGTGGTCAAAAAGGCATGGATCAGCAACAATAGTCAGGTAGGCTGTAGCATTAAATCAATGCTTAATTGGTATTAAGGGTCCCAATGTGTGCCAAGAAAATATCCCCCTGACCATTACATCATCACTACCATCCAGAACCATTGATATAAGGCAGGACTGATCCATTCTTTTATATCATTTACGCCAAATTCTGACCCTACCATCCAACTATCGAAGCAGAAATTGAGACTCATTAAACCAGCCAACATTGTTCCAGTCTTGTGTTGTCCAATTCTAGTAAGCCTGCGAGGACTATAGCTTCAGTTTCCTGTTTTTAGCCGACAGGAGTAGCAGCTAGTGTGGTCTTCTGCTGCTGAAGCCCATCTGCTTCAAGGTTCAACACATTGTGCATTCAAAGATGCTTTTCTGCATATCTTGGCTGTAACAAGAGGCTATTTAAATTACTGTTTCCTTCCTAGCAGCTTGAAACAGTTTGGCCATTCTCCTCTGACCTCTGGCTTCAACTAGGCATTTTCACCTAGTTCTCTGGGCCGAAAAAGAGAAAATACCCAGGGATTTTTTTTGGACCCTTCTCTGTAAACCCTAGAGTTTGTAGAAATCTCAGCAGATCAGCAGTTTCTGAAATACTCAGACCAGCCCAACACCAAAACCCAAGCCACATGTAAAATAAGGGGTCATAACCACTACGATTATTATATGAGATCATAAACCAGAAAAAAATTGATAAAACACATTTATTTGAAATTGTATTATTGTTATCACAAATTCTTCACACAGTACACAGTAGCCCCCTCTCATGTCTTTAATACCGACTGATGGCATAAAAATAGGCTTGTCTAATACTTAATACAACAGAAAAGTGAAGAAATATAAATCATAAACACCCCAATCTTAAATATTTTACCACTAAAAGCAGAAACTAGCACATATATAAATAATTAGTGCATCCAAAGCATTTGGACTGCTGCAGGGAGACAATACATGGGATAGAAAACTACTGAGCTACTTACAGTATTTATCTCTCTAAACCAATTCATTTTTAATGACATTTTTTCTTTATTTAGTTTGTGCCATCAAAATTTTGAATATACTCTAAATTTAATACCTTCCTAATCTGTGTGCATTAAGTTACGAAGATGTTGCACCTGCTATGTTGGTATAACTATTCATGACTGGCAGAACTACATTCAGCAAAGAATTCAGTACTCATGGGTCGCCAAGGCAAGTCAAGTTCTCAGACTTTCAGTCTTAAGTCAGTCAAGTCCAAGTTTCTGCATGTACTGCTCAGTGGTCACCCCAACTAGCCCATCCTCAGCGGAAACCCAGTTTATTCTACATATGACACATTTGATTAAAATTACTGTGCACTCTCTTCTCTCTTTTTATGTGTTCATATCATATACTGTGTAGTTGTATTGTGTGGATGTATTTTTCTTCCTACATGCAGAAATTTATGAAGGAAAATTTGAATTACAGTTACTTAAACCAACAGCTTTGTTTAAGGATCACAAAATCAGCTTTATAGATATTGTTTACAGACATGTAACAGCTATTCACTGAAACTTTCAGTATGAGAAAGAGATGTGGATGTAAGTGAAGGACGGCATATAAAATTAGGTTAGTTTGTTCCATTACTTCTGACCCTCTAAAAAAGGTGGACTATGTATAAAAACAGCTTAAATTCCTAAACAGTTCATGCAGTTCTTTTGTCAAACCACTTGAATTCAATCACATTTAGACTGTTTCATTTAAAATCCACTGTGGTGGTGTAGAGAGGCAAGCAAAACCAAGAAAAAGTGTCACTGTCCCAAAACTTATTCACTAATAACACTCACTCATGTATATGAAAAACTTAATTGTGATGATGAGTTTAACCTAGCTCACGTGTGAAAAATACAGGTGAAGACGCCACATCAGATTGAAAACACCGTTCAATTTTAATATGTCTGTTGGAATTTGAAGTTCACCCAAAAAGCAAAACATTTTAGTGGTGAAAGCAAACACTTATGTGGGATTTACAGGAATAACGGTGTCGAAAGCACTAACAGACCTCTTCATCTCAGCCACAGAAAGGCTTTTTGCTGTATAATTGACAAAATCTGTCATGACACAACCTTTCTATCCCCTCACACTCAGACATACACAATAAATTAATGCATCATGGCTTCAAATAAGGATATGCTAATGCGAACACAATGTACCATCTGTGTGTCCTCTCATCACATTAAGATGTCCCCGGAGCAGCCCTCAATCCTTCTCATTTCAGTTTTTCTTCTCTCTGTGGCTTCCCCTTTTCTCCCAGTTGGTTGAGAGGAGAAGCTTAGATCAAGCCAATGAGCATACTGCCTCCCTTCGTGCTTTTATCCTTTAAGACTTTCAAAAGCCCCATGACAACTTCCTTCCCTTCATTTTCCCTCCTTTTCCCATTTCCTGCCTCTTGACCCTGACTCCAGCCCTGGAAAATGGAGGGCTTTGGATTTTTTTTTTTTTTTTTGCCACCACCATTTTTCTATTTTAACGTGTCTCCAATTTTTCTTTCTATATTAAAGCTGAATATAGAAAGATAATTGTGTGCCTTTGATATGAATTGTGTTGTATAGACTAAAGCTGCGTTTAACCAAAAAAGGAAAGAACTTACTATCTTGTGCTGGAAAATGAAATGTGTTTATCTAAAGCATCATCTTTTCAGAGTCATGAAAAGCTTTTGTTTTGCTTCTTTTAAAACTGCACTACTTTTGTATTTTTAATCAGGCCAGTAATTGCATTTTTTATAATCTAATCTTATTCATTAAATAATTTGCTCTGATGTTCACTTGAATAATAGGACAAGAATTGGGTTTCATTTATTTTATTTTCTGGTGTTTGTTGAGCAAAAAAGCAAAAGACAAAAGACCTAAAAACATGAAAGTTCATCACATGGTCCCCACATTCCCACAATACACAGACCCCAAAACCTGAGGTACTTCACACATGGTGGCGCTGTAAAAATTATGTTGGGTTTTTTCACTTATCTTAAGTTAATCTTTCGCTTTTAAGCCCTGGAGGTTGCCACTTGGTGATATCTCTGTTGCAACATATGAGAAGATTTGTGGAAAGGCATGGCATATCCAGTAATTCACTTTTAACTTCTTTTGAAATGGCAGAGGGTTCTAATCTCCAGGTTGGTCTTAATCAGAATTAGAATCCTTTATTAATCCCAGGGGGAAATTGCTTGGGGACCAGATGCTCCATTGGGTTTAGATAAATAAATACAGATATGATTTAATATAAAATGAAACTATAACCAATATGTAAAAACTGTAATTGGTCAAAATAGTAAAAATAAATATATATGAAAGATAGAAAATGAGTCCTGCATTGTGGTATGTTTTTAAGTGTTCATAAAGGTCAACATGCACTAAGTTTTTCAGCTGCTTGCAAACCATCTGGACCATGATCACTGTCACTATATTTAGAATTATGTTTTAGGTATTCTATAACTTCATTATACCTTCATTTCCATTATGTCAGCATTAGACACATTTGACACAAACTTTGGCTCCCTTCTTGCTTACATTATCCTTGTTTTCGTGTATTCATTTATTACCCTAATCCCACAGAGGGAAGTGTGTGTGAGTGTTGGCATTTTAAATTGAAGCTTTTTTCAAAGGTTAGGGTTAGGCTAGGATTAGGGAAGTAGTATTTAAGGTTAGAGTAATTTTCCAGGCAAATTAATGTAGGTCAAGTTAATATCTGAAGTCATGGTTGTGTGCATGTATTACTCAGCCAGTGGCAGAGAGCCTGGCTAGGCAGCAGAACACAGGAACACATAGCATTTGGCAGCCCCCTACAGTATACCATGGTCTATTCTAGCATATCCCCCTATACACAAAAGCACCACACATATACATATGTGTATATACTCACAAACATGTGCACATACTATGTCAGCAGTACTTACAGATAAGCACTAAAAGCTATCAAAACAGCCATCGGCTTAGTAATAAAACATTTGCATATTTTCAGTGACTATGTAGCACAATGGGTACTTACATTCTTTTTCAATAAAAACAATACATGTTGTATGCTCTTGCAAATTTAAAAATTAAAATTGTGACAACAATCCAGAGCAGTCTCATTTCAATAAAAGTGAGGGAGACCAGTCAACTCTAACTGCATAATCTCACAATAAGTTACAGTACATTAAATGAAGTATTCTTTTTTATGAACTGAATGAAATAGTTTTTGTTTGTTTTTTTGCTCAAGTGAATCAGTTTAGTGTATTTCAAATGCTTAAAAGTATAAGTTCAGATGACTTAATGATCACCTGAACTTACACTATTGTTTTATTTTTTAAAGGGCTTTTCAGTTCAGTATGATTAAAGGGGCCATCAAGCCCCGTCACACCTTGACGATTTAACAAGCATATGCCGACGTAGGAAAAAATCTACAAATATGATGGACTACATCGATTAAGTTCTAGGTAAGTTTTGTATAAGTTAAGAGCATGCTGAATTACGCTGGTATATGTCGTAGTACGGCGAGATTGCTTGAAAATTTTAAGCATGACGCTGCAATCGCTGACGTTTGCGAGGTAATGGCTCATACGTCCCGCATACGCGGACCATATGTTGCAGGTACTTTACTCATAGGTCGAAATACGTGGAGATAATATCTAGCATACCCAAAACGTATTAATAACCTATGAGTTACGTGTTTTTAACATATGTGTAACATATATCAAACTTACCTCTAACGGATAGTGACGTTTGTAGACGTATTTGACATGTTCCAGTGATACTAAACATGTTTCTAACATACAGCTACTGCATAATTGTGTATGTGCTGCATTTAAGGGAAGTGGTATAAATGGGCTTCAAGTTGTGAATGGCGGCAATGCACTAGCATTCGCTGGTATTACGGTTTATATATGTTAGCAATACGTTATGTAAATGTCATTTTAACATCATTGTTCTGCATATGCCAGTGTTTTAGAGGAATTTGGATGCGTCGGCTTGAGCTTGTTAAATCATCATGGTGTGACAGTTCTCTCACACATCACAATGCTGCAATAAAAAATTATGATATTAAACTATATATGTATTTTTTCTTTATAAATAATGTTAATAAAGTAACTGAATGTGACTAATGTACATCATATATGGTCTAATATACAGTAATGTGCAAAAGTCTTGAGCCATGCCTCACTGTTCTGATATTTTGTTTCAGAGGAGCAAGGCTTTCTTTATATTTTTCTTTTTCAAGGTGACCTTGAACAACAGTTCTCCAGGTTTTCCAATGTTTTTCTTTGGACACTGGCTGCTTTTTCACTCAATCTTAGTCTAGTGATCACACAGTTGTTCTGCAACAACTTCTTCAAGAATTTTTTTAAATGAAAGGAATGTTGGAAATCAGTATGTAGCTAAAATGGCTGGGCCAAGTGACGGCTTTTTAAGCAGTAATTTAAATATGGCCACTTTAAAAGTCTGTGGTACTTAGCCCATTAATAAGGATAAATTGATGGTATTCAAAACTGAAGCATTAATCAACGGCAAGACCTCTTTGAACAGTCCTGTATGGGTGGGGTCTAAAAGACATGATGATGGTTTGGAGGAATTAATGAAGTTAGCTCAGAGAGCTCAACAGGAGAGAAGCAGTCCAAACAAACATCAGCAGTTGAAGTTGCCATACTTAATGGCATGGCTCAACAGAGGTCTGACTATTTGTCAGCCTGGCTACAGTGCTGAAAACAAAGCAAAAAAATTGGGTTGTTCCTATTCTCTTCTATTAGTGATGAAGAGTAAGATGTCCTAGCTTTACGAAGGGCTTTTTTTTATAAACCAGCAGGCTATTTCTTCAGGCCAGATGAAGGTGTTCTAATATAGTGATTTGGTTCATTTACATTTTGTGAAATGCCTGTTGAATCTAATATTGAGACTGTCATTTTCAACATCTATATGTATGTTAAAATCATCTCCTATAATTATTTTATCTGAACTGAGCACTAAATTGGATAAAAAAAAATTAGAGAATTCATAGAAAAACTCTGAATAAGGGACAGGCGGATGATAGACAACAACAAATAAAACTTGCTTTTGAGGTTTTCAAATGAATTTTAACACCGTCTTGGTATTTGGTTGATTAATAAGCTAGATTTAAAGATTGCTGCCACTCATCCTCTTTGGCCTGTTCTTCGAGAATTCTGACAGTTAGTATGACTCAGGGGAGCTGATTTATTTAAACTGATGTATTCTTCCTGCAGCAACCAGGTTTCTGTGAGACAAAACAAATCAATGTGTTGATCAATATTTTCAGCATGACAATCATCCCAAACACACTGTCAATGCAGTAAAAGCCTACCTGGATAGAAAAACATACAATGAATCACCAGTAGTCATGGATTGGCTGTCCCAGAGCCCGGACCTCAACATTACCGAAGTAATGTGGGATCATCTTGACTGAGAATGGAACAAAAGGCAGCCAATATCCAAAGAACAGCTTTGTATAAGTTGTTGTACCTATATTTCCCATTTTCCTTGGAAATATAAAGAAATTAGGGGCAGCTCAGAAATTCTACACAGTACTGTTGTAGAGTCTGTCTGAAAGTTAAACTTTTCTATTACATTATCTTGTTCTTATTTTGGCTACTCCCATTAGGGGTCGCCACAGTGGATCACCTGCCTCCATCTCATCTCCATCTTCCTTGCATCTAACTATCTGCATGTCCTCCTTCACTATATTCATCTACCTCCACTGTGGTCTTCCTCTTTTCCTCCTATCCTTTGTCCTATATATATATATATATATATATATATATATATATATATATATATATATATATATATATATATATACACACACACACACACACACACACACTATCCCTCATGTGATCATGTCCAAATCATCTCAAACATCCGCTCTGGATGTGTCTCCGAACCACTCAACATGAGCTGTCCCTCTGATGTACTCATTTCTAATTCTGCTCATCCTGGTCACTTCTAGCAAAAAGCTCAACATCTTCAACTCTGCCACCTCCAGCTCCACCTCCTGTCTTATCGTCAGTGCCACCAAACCATACATTATAGCAGGTCTCGCCACCATCTTGTAAACCTTCCCTTTCACTCTTGCTGCTATCCTTCTGTCACAAAGCACCCCTGACCCCTGAAAAAAAGTTGTATTGGAGATACTGTAGTGGTCTTTATCTCAGTTATTAGTAGTGGTACATAAAAATCTAATTGTTGATTCCTCATGACTTGGTGATCTCTTGTGTAAAAATCATAATTTAATAAATTATATGAACCCAATATGCTGTGCGATATTATTCCTTATGATTTAAAACGGAGTTGTAAATTTTTGAATAAATGAATCCACCAACATCTCTCTGGCACATAACATATGACCACAATGTCATGACTTTGGATCTTGCTATGGACATCTGTTACATATCATTTCACATCTCATGTCCCATCTATTATTCCTTTTCTTCCTGTCCAAAAGTGCATGATAAAATTCACACTGCCAACTTGAATTTGCTGACATTTGAGATCGATTGGGTCTATTTTCAGCCACATGCTACACTCACTCTTTCCATTGATTTGTCTTTATTTTTACTCTGAGGGGAACAGAGTGCTGAATACATTTTCCATGCAAAAATTGTTTTTTTTAAATCATAAAACTACCTTCCATGTGGCAGGAAAACTATAAGTCTCTTTTCTGACCTTCTTTGCTTTTGATCCACTTTGGCTTCATATTGTGATTCAGCAAACAATTCTCACTGGAGTGTGTTGACAAAGGCCACATTTTGCCCTGCAAACAATGGGCAGAATGCTGACCTACCTGAGTACTCCTGAGGATAAAGTACAATTGCTGGCCTTGGAACAGAAAATAAGCTCTATGGTGCAAATGATGGGTCCAAGGTTTTCATCTTATACAAGGAAAGTTCATACAGTATGTACACAGTATACACAATGCCAAAGACATAACTGGAAGCAGTTCGAGGTTAAATGCAACAAAAGAAAAAGAAGAAAAAATAGTAGGTTGTACAAAACAGCCTACTAGCCAATATTAGCTTCTTCAGACATGTTTTAACCAGAGCCAAAGGAAATTGCTGGCATTGTAATAAATTTATTTTCTCAATCAGTTATGTTAATTGAGCAATAATTTACCTAAGTGTAAAACACTGTTTTTTTTTTTAAATGATCAGCTATCAAAAAATACATACACTTCTGTCAATGTAATACAATACATTTACTTTTACTGTATATAGTAAAACAAGTCTTATTGATGTGTCGCCAAAACGCTCCTTTCTGAGCCAGGAAAATCCTGTCTATACAGTGAAAATTAAAGCACACAAAGGCTATAAGTCAAATGTGGCTAAAAAAATTTGGCATGCAAATAGTATTATTTATTAGATTTTATAAAATAAAAAAATACTTTTATCTATTCATAGTAAATGTATCCACTACAGTGCCACCAACAGCTCATGTTTTCCACATTCTGCATCAATCCGTATGGTTGCAAAGGTCTGTGTGACGTTTCATCTGTCATCTCTTTCATCTATTGAAGTCAATTAACTTCGTAGAGTCCATGATTATATATTTGCCTCTGACCTTAGACCCTCAAAGTGCAAAGTGTAGTTCTAAATTTATGACTTCACTTACCATATGTGCCAGTAGAACACGCATCAGCATATCAAAGCATACATCCGCCCAGTATAAAAGAAACACATTTATTGTCTGCGACTGTTTTTGGACAAGAATGTGGCAGCTTTTATATTTACTATAAGGAAACACATCCCACTGTAATGATAATGGTGTCTAATGCTTGCTATTACTTTAATATGGCAGACATGTGGATATCCAGCCATTTCAAGTTTAAATTCATTCACTTTTAGTCAATTCAACTTTTAACCCCAGCCTCATTTGCAACACATAAACTCATAATAAAGATATGATTCTTCTCTGGAGCCACAGTATTTTTAAAAACAAAATCAGGGGAATGGCATAATGTAGAATTGGTAATGAATGAAGGGTAAAAAGAAACACCCTCCAGGGAATGATTTCTCATTACAACTCTTTCACACCAGAAGACATGTATGACCACTAGAAGAACGCACTTATTTCACTTCAGCACAAAACAATTTCTAGATTTTTTTTTTTTTAAATTGCACTCATGTATTTCTCACCACTCAGCAGATACACGAACTGCTGTAAGTCTGTTGTCACAGTGGATTCAATTAAAAGTGGTAAAAAACAAATGAAAAAAGGTTTTGACCATAAGAGCAACACCAAGAGTGGCAGCAACGTAGCTCTTAAAACAGAGAAGCAACGTTCCACCAAACAACAGGCATATGTTTAATAATTCAGCGAGCATAAGAATCCGTTTGAGAGAAGGTTTTCTAATATTCATGTGACATGATAGCCAAGACAGGAACTCTGGCTCTCACTGGGCAGAGTGTTATTCATACTGTGAGGCACTACTGTTTTGTAATTCATAGCCTTGGCTTTCAGCCAATCAAAGACATATCTAGATCAACCCAGAGCTTTAGGAGCAAACTCGATAATTAAAGATTATTTACTCTTAAATTCTAAACTGATGTAAGTCTAATATCCAAAGATATTTCGGTAAGTACTTGTGAAACCCCAAAACAACTCTCAATCAAAGGCAAACTGTCAGCTTCCAGCAAGGAGGGACAACTTACATACTGTCTCTCAAAGAAAAAAAATTGAGGATTTATAGTCAATATCCATTGAACAAGTGCTGCCTGGGAATACTTTCTTGTCAGTCCAGCTGAAGGTGGAGGTCTTGTCTGTTTCAAATGTGTGCTTAAGCAGGATTTAGGGTTTGGTCCAACTGCAGGTAGGATTATGCCAAAAACTCCCTTACACCACATCTTTCGGACATCAGGTAGGGGAGCCTGTGTCAACCAGCTGTAACTTTGCAAAACTGACAATTCATCTTTTATACTTACTCCACACTCATAAATGCCCAGGAAGGATTTGGGAATCAGGCTGTTAGACTTCCTCTCTGTTCATCATTTTTGGTGGACAGGTTTGTAAAAAACTGTCTGCTGTCATTTTAATGGCAATGCAATGTATATACATCCAGTCACTTATTCTTTTAACATCTTATCCAATTCAAGGTTGCGGGAAGGCATCTTAGCTGTCATTAGGTGAGACATGGGATACACCCTGGATAGGACAGTAGTCTATAACAGGGCTCACACAGAAAGACAGTCGACCATTCACACTCACATCCACATATATAGCCAATTTAGAATCACCATTTGACCTAACAATTAGGTCTTTGGACTGTGGGAAGAAGCCGGAGAGCCTTGAGAGAACCTGCTCAACACATAAAGGCCACAGCCAGCTGACATCACAGGACCTTGCTGTGAGGCGACAGGCCTAACCACTGTACCAGTTTGCTGTCCATAATAATAGCAATTAATTTTTAAAAAATACTTACAACAATGACTAAGAAACAGGACAAAGCATGTATTTGTGAGGACATGCAGAGAAAAGATTGAATAGAGGCAATTACCACACAAAAACTTTTCATGTCAACACCACACGAACAGAGTGGATTCGGTTTTTGCCTCTTTCCCTCATAAAGACATTTTCTCATGGCCCTTTTAAATTTGTTCTGATGGCTGAACCTGTCACCTGAAGATTAGAATTACTAGTTTCTTTTCCACCAGAGTTTTGAAGTGGAAACATTTCTCCCAGGGGAAGTGATCAAAAGTTGGCAAAACCGTTTTAAAATAGGACTTCCTGATCCTGCAAGAACCTTCACCGGAAGGAAATCCTGCAGCTTCTTTCGGCCAAAGATGCAGCTGCACCCCTCTGTGACCCATTGTCCCAGACTCACTTCAAGACTTTGAGGGAGGATTCTACCATATAATGCTTGATGTTATGTTAGTAAAAAGACAGAGAATCAAGCACTGTCCTTGAAAAATGCTGCATGTGAACTATCTGATGTTACCTTCACTCGATCGAGCTCAGTGGTCCAATTTGTCAAAGGGAGTCTTTAGATTTTTTTTCCTCCATCGCAAAAATAGACAAATCATTAAGTTGAAACTACTTCTGCTGTGAATTATGCCCCCTTTCTACTTTTCAAGTTGTTACACACACATTCACGGCACTTATGATGTGAACAACGAAGTGGAACATTATGAATGTCTACCTGGAAAAGACTGCCATGATCACTATTTTTAAACAAGATTCAAGTTCCGAGAGCTCATAAAAATCCTTATCCTTACTACAGTATGATGTGTGGCTGTCTATCTCTGTCTTTTCCTTCTTTGAGACCTTCTTTCATGTCAGCTGACCAAAGTCCTATCTTTATGTGATGGTACCAGGTAAAAAAAGTTCAAATACTGGTTGACAGATGACACATCCTTGTGTCATTTCACATGGCAGAGGGCCCACACAATGCTTGCTGATGTCCCAACTTCTCACTATAATTACTGTATGTGTCCCTCTTCTTCTATCTTTGTTGCATTTGGGTGTCATTTTCTATTATACTGTTTATCAACTGTAACTTTTCTATTTTAGCATCTACTACAAAAAGCTGTTTGATTTTCCCCAACAAAGATTTCTTTAGTCATCAGTCAGGATTTAGCGTGATGGCGTCACTTTAGCTGACCTAAATAACTATTGCAACTACTTTGTTTCTTCCCTGTATTCTGTATTAGATACTTTATAGTACTCAACATTTAGTTTTATGAGTTAGATGTATGCAGATTCACTCTCTGCAAAGACAAATTGACAGAACAGGTCATCACCACCATAATGGATTAAACTTTTCAAAAGGTTACACCTGATGACATAATCCCTTCAGACAGTATGAGCTGCACATGAATCATTGGCATATTTCAGTACTGAACAGCTCAACTTGTTATGCGGTAAAGTTCAGAGCTGCTCAGCTCAGAACATTTGTTTGACAACTGTTTCATTATGTTTAGATAAAAATGATGTGTCTGGCAGTGTTTGCACTTAAAAAAATAAGGTAGCTTTGCTGACCTGGAAGTAAATTCTGATAACTACCACATGTGCTGTGGACACAGCTTTAAGGCCAGATTACTCCAGGGACAAATATCCAGAGTGAATGCACCTAATACTTGCAAACAACATACAGAAAGTATTCTTACAGTCAACTGTGTCCTTCAGCAGCGGGTGGAGCAGGCCTCTTGGTGATCCATGGTGTAAATTTAACCTTTGGAGATAAAGTGATAATAACATGAATGACTTAGTATGTGAATAAAACTTGCAAAGAGTTCTGCTATTTATTAACACAACCCTAGCTCATTTTAACATGTTACAAACAATAGCAGTTCTACATGGAGTAAAATGCTTTATACAGATGAATACATGATCTAAACAGGTAAAGATGTGAAAGCTCAAACAAAGTAGCCCAACAATATTCAAGCAGCAACCCCTTCACTAGAAAAAAATACCTGTTCTTTATTAATCACCTTGAGAGAAAGTTTATTAAACCCTGGCTGTGGTAATTAGGAATGGGCTAATCACCTTCTCTCCCCATCAGCAGCTGGAGCCTCTGGTCTGTTGGTGAAAAGCTCTAGGACAGTGAAGCCTTGCCCCAAAGCCTGATGGGATCCATCTGGCCTGGGTGATAGCGACACTAGCTCCAGAACCACCAGAGTGCTGGGCAATATCAAAGAGGTATGGACATACAGTACCTAGAAAAACATATGCATGAGGAAAAAAAAAAACATTAGCAATCCAACACCTTTGATGTATTCAAAATTAAGCTGGGACTGTATTGATGGAAAGATGGAGACACTATGACATCAACCAATGGTTAGTTGACTCCTATTTTACCTTGACTTGAGCATTTTGGCCTTGTTATATTTTAAACTGGTTGTGACAAGAAAAAGGTGGATCTCACTGTAAAACTGAGACCGCCATCCGAATGTCACAGCAGAAATTGAGAATCATCAGATCAGGCAACATTTTCCAATCTTCTAATATCTAATTTTGTTGAGTCTGTGCATACTGTAGCCTCAGTTTCCTGTTCTCAAAGGACAGAAGTCGCACTGGGTGTGGTCTTTTGCCATTGTAGTCCAACTGCTTCAAAGTTCTATGTGTTGTGCGTTCAGTGATGTTCATCCGCATGCCTTGGTTGTAACAAGTAGTTATTTGAGTTTCTGTTGCCCTCCTATCAGATTGTTCCTCTTTTCAGACCATTCTCTATAAACCCTAAATGCCTAAATGTATTGAGTTGCTACCATGTGATAGGCTGATTACATATTTGTATTAACAAGCACTTGAACCGATATGCCTAATGAACTGGCCACTAAGTGAATATAGCCACACACACACCCACAAACACACACACACAACCATATGTTTGTATTCAGTGCAAAAAGAAAGCAAGCTGCAGAAAGAACTACAAACAAGATGGTTTTTATGACAATATAATAATAATGCCCATTAAACAGCATGCACATGTTGAGATTCACCTCAGGGAAATGACCTATAAACAAGTACAGATGGTATAATCCCATGGTACCTTCTTCAGCTTGAAGCATCAACTGTTGCTGTCATTTCAGCTACTGCAGTCCAAGGATAATTAAAGTAAGAACACAACACACATTTAGCATTTGGACTATGAAACTGGAGGTCCTGGGGACAAAGAATAAACAGCTACGGACATTTTCCATGAGACTGATTTTCACAAAGTTGGTATGATTTTCCTACAAAAAAGTACACCGTTAGAATAAAATGGAAGTTGCCACAGGTGCGCATCAATTCTACATACACATAGTGGTTCTGACAAGGATTATTCTTTCATATAAAATGTGCATGTACAGTGATGTGCCTATATTCAGTCTCCTCAGTCCAACAGATAGTCATTGAAAAAATATGATAAGAGAAAAAAATGCTACCACAGTACTAAAATTTCGACAAAACTGTTTAGTGCGGACCTAGTGTGCATACACTCCAGTTCAATGAGTGAAGTGAATGTGGCTTTTAATAACCACTTCATAACCTTAATAGCCAAAGTAAATATGTATAGTATAAGGAAAGAGAAACAAACAATGCAACAAGACACACAGAATAGATGGGTCAACTTGTAATCAAGCTTTATCCTTGAAAAATACTGACAGATAAACAGTAACAAGTTCACATAAGAGCAATACAAATGTGCAGGCTATTCTGTTCAAGTACATTTCTTTGATTTTCATTTAAAAAGTAATTGCAACAGATTACTTTCATTCTAGTCATGAAGCATGCACCTTGTTAGGTATTATTCTTAAGTAAAAAAAAGAAATAGAATTTTCTATCCTTTTTTATCCAACTACTTTTGATTCACTGTGGTCACTCCAAGCATATTTGTGTCAGTCTCCATACTGCAGGTCTCTAAAAAAAATGAGCCTGACCAGAATACCAGATTGGTGAATCTCACATTCAAGAGGGGGGAAATGTCCCCTGGTAAAGAGACTCTTTAGGATTATGCAGGGGAGGTTGACCTTGCTATTTTTAAACAAGTTCAGAAGGGACAGTCAGGCCTTTTGGGAGCCTTTTTGTAGTCCATGCCAGGTAGGTGCAATTGTTTACAGAATCTGAGGTGCCATTCAAATTGGAAATAACAGCCTACCTACAGCAGAGCCACACTAATTTACATGCACAAAGGCCTGAATATGAAAAAGCGACCCACAAATTCTCTCTGATCCATTGGTCCCTGAGCACAATGAAGCCTGTTGTTTTTCAGAACCATAAAGAAGAACATGGCAGCATCAAAAGAGTAAAAAAAATGGCATAAGTAGACATGAGCTATCTTGAAATATAGAACCAATTTCTCCCAGCCTACTGAGGCAGAGCCTGTTCATCTTTGGACCCAGCTATCAGCCGCCACAGAGCTGTTTATTCAAATTAAAAGCCTCTGAGGCATTCCTATTTCGGCCACATCACTTTAATCTCTATGCACGGTGAGTTTAAACAGCTACTTTTCCAAATACAAATACTGGTGAATACAAATGTAAAACATGGGAGGTAAAGATCAGCGGTTTGGTTAAGATGTTTGTCTGCTTCGTTCTATACCCACCAGACTTTGCCTTGTGGACAAGGAAGTTGACAGTCACTGAATAGCGTGGTTCACAAACTGGTGTCTGCACTAAAATGAAAATGGCTCTTTTTTTCTGATCAACACCTGAAATGGGAGTGGAGAGTTTGTGAGGAAACTATGTCTGATCAACAAGCTTCTAATGAAAACTTTCGGAGATACTTTTCTGAATTTTTAATAAAACCAATGTGTTCTAATTTAAATCCTGCCTTGTATTCATTCTCAAAAATGATAACACGCATTTTCTCATCGAGCATTTACTCTGTTTGCTGAGCTTGAATTCTGACAGATATTTTAGCAACAGCAAAGAATGGCTGAGCTGAGAAAGTAAAAATATTCCCATCCCAAGGTGCACGTCATCCAGTATTCATGGGCTAAAAACTTTATTCTCAGTTTATTTATTTCCAACCTTAACTCTCAAATCAAAGCCTCATCTTTGAATGAACTTCTCTTGAACTTACCCCAAGTTGTATAACAACACATTCTATCATGTTCACCCAAGTTCCCTCCCACTGTGATAATGCAGAATTTGCATTGCGGTCAAAGACGTAGTCCCCAGTCTCAAAGCAATCCAAATGTGGACATTGTTCATGATGAATTTCCAATTCAAAGCTTGAATTCCTTTTTCATATGCTCCACAGCTTTGATACAACTCCAAATTGATTTCGGTCCAGTCTGGCAAAAAAAAGAAAAAAAAACTCGGTCCCCACAGAGCAAATACCGCCCATTTTCAATTTGCAATTATTCTGATATACAAAAATGTAGTCAAAGCTGAAAAGAACAGCCATGACTGATTGAGCATTTTGAAACAGACAAGCTCAACTAAGGATAAAACATAACAAGGGCTCTTACTGGTACTGCTTTTGCAACACTGAGCCTTATTTAGGTCATTTTCCAGTACAAGTTCACAGCTGGAAAGTTCTTTGCTTGCCTATGTTGTTTAGATCGTGCTTCAGTGTATGATGATGCTTCAGATATGAACCTCTATTCTAATATGTTCTATTTTCATCAACTTGCAATAGACATTTTTTACTATAGAAATAAAAAAAATACTGTTTAAAAAACAAAACCAATATACTCTCACCAGCCACTTCATTAGACACACCTATTCAACTGCTGGTTAACACAAATATCTAATCAGCCGATCACATGGTGGCAGCTCATTACATTTAGGCATGTGGACATGGTCAAGACAACCTGTTGAAGTACAAACCAAGCATGAGAATGTGGAAGAAAAGTGATTTCAGTGACTTTGAACGTGACACAGTTGTTGATGCCAGAAGGGCTGGTCTGAGCATTTCAGAAACTGCTGCTGGGATTTTCCCCCACAAACATCTCTAGGGTTTACAGAGAATGGTAACAAAAAATTAAATTGCCAGAATGCTTTGAGCTAAAAGAAAGGTAACACTAACTCAAATAACCATTTGTTACAACCAAGGTACGCAGAAGAGCATCTCTGAATGTACAATATATACAACCTTGAAGCAGAAGGGCTACAGCAGCAGAAGACCACACCTGGTGCCACTCCTGTGAACTAAGAACAAGAAACTGAAGCTAGAATTCACACAGACTCACCAAAATAGGACAACAGACTGGAAAAATGTTGCCTGGTCTGATGAGTGTCTACTTCTGCTGTGATATTCAGATAGTAGTGTCAGGATTTAGCATAAACAACATGAAAGCATGGATCAATCCTGCCTTGTATCAACACTTGATTCTGGTGGTGGTTGAATGTTGTGGGAGATATTTTCTTGGTAAACTCTGGACCTTTTAGTACCAGTTGAGCATCATTTAAATGTGCCTACCAGAGAATTGTTCCATGTTCATTTCTTCATGACCAGAGTGTACCAATCTTCTGATGGCTGTTTCCAGCTGGACAACACACCATCTCAAAGCTCAAATCATCTCAAACTGGTTTCTTGAACACAAAAATGAGTTCACTGTACTCAAATGGCCTCCACAGTCACCAAATCTTAATCCAGTAGAGCACCTTCGGAATGTGGTGGAGCAGGAGAATTGCATCATGGATATGCAGCCAACAATTCCTCAGTATTGTGTGATGCTATCATGTCAATAGAGACCGAAATCTCTGAGAAATGTTTCCAGCACTTTGTTGAATCTATGCCACAAAGAATTAAGGTGGTTCTGAAAGCAAAATGGGGCCCCATCTGGTAGTAGCAGCAGGGTGTACCTAATGAAGTGGCCTCATGCTGAAAAATAATTTGACAATTTCCACTGGCATATTACTTTTTCAATTTTGATGAAAGAGAAGGTCTTACATCCCACTACCATGAACACTGTCAAAGCTGTAGCTAGACACAAACAATTTAAACACTATCATTAGCCAAAATATTATAAACCATGTTGGTTTTTGAGCTGTGATATGTACTATGCATGGTACATATGCATGGTGTATATGGTAACTGCAGTACTACTAGTACATAAATCATAGTACAGTATTCTGTTATGTACTATTATTGTGTTTATTTACAGAAAAGCCATTTTTGTGATGCTGAGATGTTTTTAATAGAGGAGTTCATGTTTATGTACATGGGATAATCTTTTTTTAATCGTGGTATTGTACTGGGTAGCAAGAATAGTGTAGTTCTACTGGTATTGGTACCAACTACTAAATTTTGATATCATGTCATCTCTACCCAGAAGTCCATTGTTATAGCACTGTGCTCATTATAAACGTAGCAATGGTAGTTAACCAAACATTTGGCCAGCTGTCTGGAGAACACACCCCTCGTGTTTTTAAAATTAAGACATTGTGAAAAAAATTCTAATTTCTGTATTTTCCATACTATTACACCCATAGACATGGAAATATATTTGTTCTTACATTCAAAAACAGCAATAACACTGACATAGCCGCAAAATTTGTGCTTTTTCCCACCAACATAATAACAGTTTTTTCCTGCAACTTTTACATCAAGGCACTGTTGTAAGATCTTGCTCAAAACGCCATGGGAGCACTGGGAGATGTCATTGAAAAAACAGCTTGCATCGGCAGCAAAGCCAGGCGCAGCATATGTCGGCCCTAATGAGAGGTTATACTCCGCGGCAACCGTCAACAGAGCAGTAATCGATTCTCACGGGGGTAAATATTCAATGCCCATAACTTGAGTAAAGAGGAAAGAACAGCAATGGGGTGACATTAAAACATCATCAGCACAGAGGCATGTGGCTTGAAGTTGCTGTCACTGTTAACAACAAGCTTGTCTGCAGCTTCTGGGGTTTTTTCTGAGACCCCACTGTGGGTGACAGTGAAGAGGCAAATGAAAGCATGAGAGAGTGATGATGTGAGATCTAAAGCTATCGTAGAAAAGACAGAACAAGCAAGATTAATTGCCACATTTTGGGATAAGTTTGTGTTTAAACAAGCTGAATGGACACTAATGTACTGTTTTGAATCGTTTTTCAGTTTCTTAGTATTGGTTCAGAGCATGTTGGCTTAACTTGAAATGGCAGCAGGTCAAAAATACATTCAAGTAAAATGGAAAGACACACTGTAATGTGTATATGGAATTCACTCTTGGAAAGTATAAAAAATATCTGCTTGCTCAGTAGCTTTGCAGAGTCCAATTACTGCCTGTTGCTACTAAAGACCCATTTATGTCCCTCTTGTTGCACTATAAAAGTATAAAGGCTGAAGCTAATTCTTCCCGTCCCCTTGAGGTGGTCATTCAAATGCTCAACTTGAGGGCAACTAGGCAAACACAGAGAGGGGATTCACAGGCAATACACAAAAAAGGCTGCAAATGAGCAATGGTTTTCCAAAGAGAGGTCCAGAGCAACTGGAGTATAATTGACATGGACCTGTTATTCGACCCTTGGAGGATTCCCAAAAGAAAAGCAAACAGGGCATTTCCATTTAGCCAACACACTGGCTAGGAGGCTGGGAGCAAAAGTGTAAGCTACCTGGGATTTAGATAACTAGCCAGCTCCCCATGACTGCATGCCTGTGTTAGCTATTCACATGTTATGCATGTGCCTGTAAAGCAGCTAAGCTGACTAAAGACAGTTCATTTATCAAAAATAAATAAAATAAAGTTTAAAAAAAAAAATTTGGCTATCAACTAATCAAACAAGGGTCATCACTTCTTAATCGGAGTTGTGTTAAAGTTCAAGTCCCTACTGCCATTAGTTCCCTCAGAAACATATTTCAAGAGATGAAGGTAGAGTTCTTTTTTTAGACATTTTTACTTTAGCCGAGGAGGTTATATTTTTGCCGACATTGGTTTGTCTGTCTGTCTGTGTGCAAAATAACTTAACAAGTTATGAACGGATTTGGTTGAAATTTTTTTTATGGATTCGGCCTCATAAAAGGAACAGATGATTACATTTTGGGAAGAATTGGGTGATGGGATCATGCCGAACAAAAAATCCCGAAATCAATAACTATTAAAGTAATACTGATATCAGATATCAGATATCTGTATGCATTCATGATCATCAAAGTCACTACGATGATCGTGCCTTTGATGTTGGTGCCTTTGGCGGAGGTCTATGAGTGCTTTTCTAGTTCTAGCATTATTTTTAAGGCCTCAAAAGTTGATTCTGTTCAACTGGACATAAAGTTTTCCGTGGGAGAAAATGGCATCAAGACATTTTTAAGGCCAGTTTAAAATTCCATTTTTTTTTTAGAAAACTACCTGAGCTAGGTCTTTTTCTCTAGGGTAAATATCTGGCATCATGACTCTATGAATATGGACTAAATATGAAATTGTAGCTCAAGTTAACATAGAATGATGGATGTCTGATCTCTGACAGGAGGCCTGTAGAAACCACACTTTTGGGTGGGTCATACTATTCTTTAAAACAGTCCAAATCAGGTGAATAGATTCATAGATAATAAAGCTTGTATAAACACTTTCATCAAACATCAGTGTGATTATTATTACTTTGATGAATTAAGATGGAATGACCCCATAAATACACATATATACACACAACTGTAAGCTCCAGCTCTGTAACTACATCTGTAGTATACCATGTGTCTTCACCCTTAGACTTTCCCTCTTGAACTTAAAGTCATACAACTCAGCTCATGAAGACTTATGAAGTTAAGCAAGCACATGCACTCAGGGAGATTCTCAGCTGTAGTGCTTTGATACTAGTTTTGGCAGCATAGCCAACGCCTTGAGGTGGAGGGAAGAGAGGGAGTGGGAGAAAGAGAGCGCAAACGAGAGAGAAATACAGCAAGTCATTTTACAGGCAGAGAACCAGCGGGTATCAGCATCACAAATCCTCTTGGTGTGAAATTCTATGACTGTCACAGCACAGAAGAAATGAGAGATGGCGGAGTGGATGATAGAGAGACAGAAAATGACAGGGTTAGAAGCTTCGGGCTTCCTTATGGCCAGTAATGTCATTGATCGCTGCTGGGCTGGTAGAACTGATATGCATATGCTTTCAACAAGACGTCCTAACAAGGCCAAAATCTATAGACAAACAAAAGGATGGATGATTCAGCTACCACTGATTGATCAAGAAAAAATAACAGCACCTCTTTAAGAGAGAATGTCTGAGTGATCAGTTAACTGCAATAAAATGGCAATTACTCCAATTACCGAGCTATTGTGTTCCCTGATTTGGTCTCTCCGAAGACCTACACTCTCTCATTCCTCATCAAAAAGCCATCATCTATGTAAAGCACATTGGGTTCCGCTAATGTCTGCATAGAAATTATTTATAAGAGAAATTATAACCAAATCCAACAGCAATGTATTTCTTGCTGAATTTTAGGGTAAATTTATATCCTTGAATAACTGATTTGCGCTTACAATCTTACCTTTGCTAAAATATACCCCTAAAATAATCATATACTATACTAAAAAAGGCCACGTTGTCAAACCAAAGACAGAGGATTACAGCAAATGAAACCCTAAACCTGAGTTAAAAAAAGAACATAAATAGGAGTTTATTATGAAAAAGTAGAAAATCTTTTATTTTCTAGCACCCAAATGACTGTTCTAAGGGGAGAAAAAAGACTTGGGTTGCATTAATGCAGGCAGTAAATGCTGCATCCCTGGAGATGCGTAATGTGGCTGAAGTTCTTTAAGATAATGGTTTGATGTCATAAGGATCAAAAAAAGAACAAGAAAAAACAAGTGAAGGACAGGCAAAAACTGAGCTATCAGCCAAAGATGAGACGACTGCAGCAATTACTGGAAAAATAGCCCAATTATGTGGAATCCCTCAGAGGAATGAGGTGACAGTGATGAGATTTCCATCCAGCAAGAACTTTCACAGAGCAGTAATTCTCATTTTTCAAAAAGTCCAATATTAGGCTATTTTACTACACTAAATTAGTGCAGTTATTTAGAAGTAACCTTTTTTAATGTCTGGAACATCACACTATTACAAATCCAAAGTATGGAAAGCTGTAATTGTAAGTTCACTTTCATATTTGTATTCATTTGTTTTTTCATCAAATAGCATCTGATTTTAATCAAAATTTGAGATAACCAGCCCTATCGGGAATTGCCTATAACCGCATGACTGAGGAGAATACTAACATTACCATTCAAAGAAAATTTGTGAAAGAATCCCACAAAAAATCTGATCCTTGTCTAAAGTGAAAATATTCCGTGAAATTTTGGCTATTAATTTCTAATATTTTATAAAAGTAAACTGTACAAGGATCATTCCAGTTAGCTTGGAATTCATTCACAGAATAAGAATCGATTCAAATGAAGGGAGTGCTGCCAAACTGACATGAATGCCAACAGATTAAAGCATTTGCTTTTGAGAAGAGACTGACGGTTTAGGTTTGTTGTTTTTATTTAATAAAATCAAATGACAAAATCCTTCTGAAATGACATCCAACCAGAACAAATGCATGAAAGAAAAACATAATAAACAGTCATATTAAAAAGGAAGTTTTCGTAGGATTCTATAAAGTAATGTGAAAAATTAAGTATACCCTTATTGCTTCCATAGAACTTAAGAGGGTAAGTGGCAGCCATGAGCAGCAAAGCAAATGCATATGATTAATTGGTCATCACCCAGTGTGACCACCTATATAACAGCAGAGGTTTTGGCAGTTTGCTGCTAACACAATGTCAAAATCTTCCCCAGACTCACATACGCAGACCTCTACAGGCTATGCAATGGCACCCTGACTGCCATTAGGTATCAGGATGAAATCCTTGGACCCAGTGTCAGACCCTACGCTTGTGCAGTGGGTCCTGAGTTCTTCCTGGTGCACGACAATGTGGCGAGAGTATGCAGACAGTTCCTGGACGCCATTAGGCTGCATCTCAGACTGTCCAGGAGCTCAGTGATGCCCAGATCAGAATCAAAATACTTTATTAATCCCATGGGGGGAAATTGATCTGAGAGGAAAGCCCCCAGTGCACCAACCGTCATCTCATTAGGAGTATGCCCCAGAATTTTCAGGCATGCATAAAAGCACGTGGAGGCCACACAAACTATTAAGTACCATTTTGAGGTGCTGCAATGAAATTTTGGCAAAATGGACTAGTCTGCCACATCATTTTTCTCACTTAGATTTTCAGGGTGTCTTTGAATTCAGCCCCCTGTAGGTTGGTAACTTTACTTTCACCAAACGATGTGGCATCCTTTAGTTCCCCACACATTACCCAGTCCATATCAGTATTGATATCCAGCATGAGTTCCTTTCCCATTAAGATCTGATGTGTTTTCAAACTGTCTCTTTAATTTTTTGAGCAGTGTATTTAAAGCTCACAATGAAAATCTTATGATCAGCACAGCTTTCAAAACCATTTCACTGACTTCCACAATCTCAGCTTGTGTGCTCCTGTTTGCAGCTTTGTCTGTGACTCCAACAAGATTCCAAAACATCCCCAGCTTTGCCAACAACAGACCTCAGCACTCGCTCTAAGTCTTAGTTTGTCACCCAGGTTTCGGTCTCCTGACATTTTGCAAATCCTGTCTGAAATGCCTCACAAACAAACTGTGGGCACTGTCTGAATGCTGGAGATGCATCACAATATGATGGCAATGCAGGAAATATACAACAATGAAAGAAAATAGAGGAACCCTGCCAGACTTCAGATACATATAGGTAAAGATTGAACCGACATGTTAAAGCCTGAAACAACAAAGTACAAGACAGACAGATTCTCTTTCGTTTCTTCTGTCTAAACACACACAGAGGCAGTGCAGACCCCAGGGAGAGCTGATAGCAGAATTATAGGGATGAGCTCAGTGTGTATGTGTGTTTGTGTGCGAAAGGAAAAGAGGGAGTGACAGAAAGAGAAATGAGAAGGGGATGGAGAGAGAACAGTCAAGTAAGAATCGAGTCAATACACACCACACACAGTAAAAACGAGCCACAAATGCACACACCTAAAACCTCCTTGAGACTCTCATCTCTCTCTACTGTCACCTCAGCAGTAGCTCTCTCGGCCCTTGAAACCCCACGATCACACATACACACACAAACAGTATATAGCTGCATATTACCGGGTGTGCCACTCTACTGTGTAAAGTTGTTAAGCAGCAGCTGCTCCGCTAGATGTTTGGTCCCCTTGGAGCTGAAATATTGATCAGTTCTCAGGCAAGGCAGAGCAGCCTGTGCCCCCAATGTCCCTATGTATAATTGAAGTGTATATCTCTTAGTGTGGAATGCCATTTGGGAGAAGGAATTAAGCACAGAGGTAAGCTAAAGGCCTGTCTATGCTGCCATGGCAGCTCCTTTATCCATCAATCATTTGGCTTTTCACACAGGCGGTTTTCATTAGCCTTCTACTTTTACTTGCGGAGGTGCCATACCTTGTTATGTCCTGTCTTCCTGCCAAAGACAGGAAGACAGGACATAACAAGACCCATATATATGTTTTACAGCTAGTCATTATCTGAGTTCTCCTTTGAGCCATTCTGGGGAAGTGAACATTTATAAAGGAACACAGTTCAGTATATGGCAGGTGCAGTTATATTTCCAGAAATGAAAAGACAAGTCAACCATACTTGACTTATCAATATTTTGACTTCATTCAGCCCCAAGAACATATATTCCTTCTCAAGCACATCTTCAAAATAACAAATAAGTACCTTTAAAAATCAAATAAATGCGGCACTATATTCCCAGAACAGCCGTGTGCGGTAGCTGTCAGAAAACATTTGTCAGAACAGCAAGAAATACACTATATGGGCAAAAGTATTGGGCCACACCTTTTAATCATTTAATTCAGGTGTTTAATTCAGTTTCATTGCCACAGGTGTATAAAATCAAGCACCTAGCCATAAAGTCTACCTTTACAACATTTGTGCAAGAATGGGTCATTCTAAAGAGCTCACTGACCTCAAGCGTGATGGTGTAATTGGATGCCACCTTTGGACAAGCCAGTTTCTGAAATGTCTTCCGTCCTTGATACTCCACAATCAACTGTCAGTAGTATTACTGCAAAGTGGAAGTAATTAAGAAACCACAGCAACTCAGCCATGAAGTGGCAGGCCATGTAAAGTTACAGAGTGGGGTTGCTGATAGCTGTGGCGTATCATGCGTTAAAGTCACCAATGCTCTGCTGACTCAGTAGCTGAAGAGTTCCAAACCTCCTCCGGCATTAACTTCTTCTTCTTCTTCTTTTGGCTGTTCCCGTTAGGGGTCGCCACAGCGGATCATCTGCCTCCATCTCATCCTATCCCTTGCATCCTCTTCCCTCACACCAACCCTCTGCATGTCCTCCTTCACTACATCCATCAATCTTCTCTGTGGTCTTCCTCTTCTCCTCCTGCCTGGCTGCTCCATCTTCAACATCTTTTGTCCAATATATGCACTATCCCTCCTCTGAACATGTCCAAACCATCTCAGCCTTGCCTCTCTGACTTTGTCTCCAAACTTCTCAACCTGAGCTGTCCCTCTGATG
>VUQH01055607.1:0-37231 GCA_015106775.1 Etroplus canarensis | reverse complement strand
GGGACTTCCAGATACAGACGGAAAAAATGGTGGTGGTAGACAAGCGGAAGAAGACGGCCGTAGTGATAGATGTAGCGATACCGAATGACAGCAACATCAGGAAGAAGGAACATGAGAAGCTAGAGAAGTACCAAGGGCTCAGAGAAGAGCTCAAGAAGATGTGGAGAGTGAAGGTAACAGTGGTTCCAGTGGTAATCGGAGCACTAGGTGCACTGACTCCCAAGCTAGGCGAGTGGCTCCAGCAGATCCCAGGTACAACATCCGAGAGCTATGTCCAGAAGAGCGCAGTCCTAGGAACAGCTAAGATACTGCGCAGGACCCTCAAGCTCCCAGGCCTCTGGTAGAGGAGCCGAGCTTGAAGGATAGACCGCCCGCAGGGGCGAGAGGGGATTTTTTTTTATATATATGTGAAATATAAAAACACTGAAATATTGGAGGAATTGATTCTGTCTTTGTTCTTATTTCAGCCAATGACAAAGAAGATGTGAAGGAGCTAACAGGTGGAGGAGGGCTGAGCGATAAAGTATCTCTCTACAAAGGAGATATTACTGTCTTGGAGGTGGATGCCATAGTCAATGCTGGTAGGCACTCTGTCCTCTGACCTTTTAGAACAGGTGGATGGTGTTTGCATGGAGGCTGTTAAGTTATCCTTGGCTGCCCTCTACTGTTAGGACTCAGGAAATACCGGTTGTTTAAAGCATTGCATAAGTGAACAGCATGACTGAGACAAATGTTAAAGTGCACATCCACTCTTATTGATCTAATTTCCCATAAGCTGAAAGACAGTACTGTTTAGACTGTAATTGCAGCATTTAACCTAACTCATGCAAGTGAAATACAAGGTTAATCACTAAACTAATTCTGATGGGGTTTATCTTGTTTGTCAATAATGTGACATGGATCTGTCAGTCGTTAGCCATTGCTGCTGTTGGGGAAAACTTCATGAACATCTTATATAGTGAGTAAAAAAGAGGATGCAGAGAAGTTAGCAGAAGTGTTTTTTTTTAGTGTTGCACCACTGTTATATAATTTTCTGCATTCCACTCACAACCTACACGTACAGTCATAAGTGCAAAAGAATTACGTTACCTGTTGCTTCTACAGCTGATTCTTGGGACAGTTTTTCAGCTATATAGTATATAGTACCTGCTTAACTGTGTTGCAGCAGAATATTAACGTAGTCTGCACTGGATTTCAGTAGTTGTTTCACGTCTTTTCCTCCTTCATGAAGTATTTGCAAACTCTTTCATGTTCACATTACAGTCTACTAAGCAGTATGCAACTTGTGTGAAATTAGTGCTTAGATTAATGCTAAGATTAATAGATGTGAAAAACGGGCTGCTCTGTAGGATAACGCTAATGAATTTAATACATTATGTGAATATCCTTCTATGAGGTTGACATCAATTTTTGAATCATCAGCATTATGTACAAAGAGTACATCTGACACAACCCTAATGTCATGGCTGTTGTGTTGCTTTATCAGCATTTTAGCCTACAGTCTAACACTTGTGTTATTACACAATTCAGATTTCAGGTTTCTTGTTTGAACTTCCTCCTTTTGTGATATTTACATGAGGGTTCTGATAGAGCTGGAATCAACTAACTTTGATACAGTTTATAGATATTTCAACACCATCTTTGACATTATGGGGGGACAATAACCACCGTATTACAAGCGTTACAAGTTAACTTGTTAAAGATAAAGATAAATATAACAATATTATTACATGATATTTTCATGAATGTAAAACTTCTGCAGCTTATTGTTCAAAGGTCTCTGTACAGCTATTGCACTATATCGAAAAAAGTATCGGGCCACACTTCTTAATCACTGAAGTCAGGTGTTTCACTTAATCCATTGCCACAGGTGTATAAAATCAAGCACCTAGCCATGCAGTCTGCCTTTACAAACATTTGTAAAGAGTGGGTTGCTCTAAAGAGCTCACGGAATTTGAATGTGATATTACAATAGGCTGAAACAAGTCAATTGGTGAAATTTCTTCCCTCCTAGATATTATGTGATCTGCTGTAAGTGATATTATTGCAAAGTCCAAGCATTTAGGAACTGCAGCAACTTAGCCGCAGAGTTGCAAACAAGTTAAAGTTACAAAGCGGGGTCATCAAGTGCTGAGGCGCATAGTGCATAAAAGTCGCCAGTGCTCTCCTGACTCCTGAGTAATTGCAGAGTTCCAAACCTCCTCTGGCATTAACATCAGCACAACGTCAGTTGGCCTGGGCCTCTTAGTTCCACTGAAAGTAAACCTTAATGCTTCAGCTTACCAAGATGTTTTAGACAATTCTATGCTTTTACCTTTTGTGTGAGTAATTTTGGAAAGGCCTCTTTTTTCCTGTATGACTATGTCCTATTGCACAAAGCAAGGTCCATAAAGGCATATTTGAATCAGTTTGGTGTGGAAGAACTTGGCGGTCTCACATAGAGCCCTGGCCTCAACGTCATCAAAGACCTTTTGGATAATCGTGAACAAAATTTGTGATTCTCTCCCTTGTCCAACATCAGTGTCTAACCTGTTCTGGGACCAGCTCCATATTAATGCCTATGAATTTAGAATGAGATGTCATAAAAACCCCTATAGGTGTAATGTGTAAGTAGCCCAATACTTTTGCCCTTATGGTGCAGCTCTGTTCAGTATAGATCAAATTTGATATACATAAAGATTTAACTACGATTTCTATTTTATGTCATGGTAAGAGCCAATGAGACCATGTAATATATGTTACGTATTCTTATTGAAGGTAGGCGAATAGTAGCCTTTCCATTTTTACCCCGTTTTTATAACAGATCTGTGATAAAATGGGGTAAATCTATTAAAGATTTATTACACATTTAAGACTTTATCCTCAAAATCAAGTGTTAAGTTCATGTATAAAATAATCAGTGCTTCTGTGGCTAGAGAATGAGAATTCATATAAGAATTTGGAGAGGGGGTCTATAGGCAACATTGCAGACTTTAAAAAAAAAAAAAAAACAACACTGAATACTATTGCAGCAAAGTAAGGCAGTTTAATTCATCAGCTAATGTTGCCAGACATCCAGACTGTGATTGAGCAACATGCTGGCTATTGATTCTTTTTAGCAGGCTGTCAGAGGGCTTGAAAGGTCAAAGGAATTGCTGAAACTTTTTATAATTTTTTGGTCTCAGCACTTGGCCCACTGTACCTCTATTCATACTGTCAAGCCACTTGTCTTTGTACAGGTGGTAGCACCGATAAGAACATATAGTAGTGGACTTTGCGGTCCAGTTTTATTTATAGACTTGAGCAGCTTTGCACAGTAGTTTGTTGTGAATGGAAATTTTAATGTGAATGGAATGTTCCAGGCCATGTGTTTTTGTCACTGGTAACAAAACATTTTACAGGATGACATTATGTTACATAAATAGTGTTAGAAAACCATTTAGTTAAATGGGTTGGACATTCTCTTGGTCTTGTGGATTTTGTCCAAATTTTGGTGACTAAGAATTCTTGGCAGACATTGTGAACGTCGAGCAACATGCATTGATAAGATCTTTCGGGTAGCTTGCTCAACTTCTTGCCTTTCATCTATTCATTGCTTCCAATCACTTGCCCGCAGTACTTCCATTTTCTCATGCATTTTTTTTCCCACTTAAGCTTGGCACCAGCCAACTACTGTGTATGAATTGTGGGACTTTTTGGGCACTGTGAAAGTATTAGTTTGAAGCTTAATAAACTGTCATAATGTCTTTTTCTCACAAGAATCCAGCATTAATGGGGAACTGAGATATTAAGAGTGCAAAATGTAGGTAAATCTTAGGGTTGCTGTGAATGAATAGATCTTGGTGATTACAATTACTTAAGTTGGTAATTATTTCCTTTTTCTGTTCATTTGACAATTCAGTGTTCTTTTATACCGCACTGCAATGTGATATGGAATGTTGACTCTTTCATTATGTATTAAGACACAGTTCATTATTTATATCAGAACTGTTACTTTCATATCTTTAAAACTGTATTAGCATTATGTTCACTAAGCTGACAAAATTCCTGCTGTTCAGGAAATGGGACACATTGCAGGGATACTCTTATTGAAGCTTTAAATGGCATTGCATTTTATAGGGGAAAGACACATTAAGAATTTGTGCGACAAGATTTTGTCCTCACAGCAGCAATATGTGGGTTATAAAAAGAAAAATGTCTAGCTTAGCCTTACCTGCTATGGTTTCTGCCTATAGCTTTAAGAGAGTGTCAAGTTGCTTTATGTGCTCCATTAAAATTTAATTATTAGGCTCATTGAGTTTTTAATTCTTTCCCTAATTCTGTTTGGCTGGAGGCTGCACAGGATATGCTTAAACTGTCACCTGAGTACGAACCTGTGCCAGTAAAGTGCAGGGTTAGAAGGCAGAGTGGCTATATCATGACATGGTGGCTTAGGCTGTAGCATCCTGTCCCAGCAGATGGTAAAATTTAGCTCACAGTATAGAATAATCCTGCTGTGAAAATGTTGCTGGATCAGACTCATGCTTCTTACAGATCCTTTGCAGTCTTGCAAAAAATAATGAAAATGAATGGTATACTGACATAGCCAAAACAAATTGTACAGTACCACTTACAAAAAATAAAAATCACATTTTTCAAAATGAATTGAAACTGATGTAATGTTTCGATTCCACTGTTCTGTATTCTATGTAATATTTTTGTTTAATGAACACTTGACTTTGAAACCTTCTTTAACTGTTAATGAACATTCTCATTCACTTGAGGCTTGCTTTGTTTTTCATTGTACTGAAATGATCACAGGGATCAAATGTATGCTGTTGAGCCGAGTTTTAATTTAGCGATGTCTTTCCAATAGATCTAAATTCAGATTTAACTTAAATCACAGTTAAAAAATGAAACATTAGCCATTTAGGCTGTCTTTGTAACCAAAGCTCCTGATATACTCCAACGATTAGCCCACTTTCATAGTAACTTAGATTTTTTTTTTTTTTTACTCTTGCCATCTTAATAAGAATCGGACTCAATTGGGCATGCTCAGAAGTCCCACAAAGCATGATTTCATGTAATTGCTTTCTCCCTGTATGAAAGGTTGTCCGTGTTTCTTGACTTAATGTAGTTTTCTTCTAATTTTTCACTTGCCTATATTGGATCATCCTACTGCTGGTGGATCCATGACCTGAGTCAGAGGTCTCTGTCACGGTGCAGGGTATTTTGGGCCAAGATGCCTCATTAATCTTCTGATTTTATTGTGTCCTGCACAGATTCAAAGCACCCTCCTTCCCTGACTGGAAACAGTGCCATACCATTATTGAGTCTCCACCATGTGTTTCATTGGGGATGGTGTTATTTCTTTCAGAAGCTACTTCTTTCTTTTTTCTTCTGTAACATTTACTTTATCTGTTCAAAGGACACAATTTCTTAGAAGTGTAGTGGCTTGAAAGCATGCATTTTTGCAAACTCAAGTCTAGCTTTCTTTTTTGCCCTCCAAATTGCAGCTGCTTTTATTTAGAAAGCAACATGTGATGTGACCGGACAGTGTGGTCCCACAAATTTGGAGGTCATCGCGTGTGTCTGTGTGTAACTAACCATCTACAAAGCTCTTTAAATGCATATTTGAAAATGCTTGCAGTTTCTGATTTCCTCAGACAGCATTTTCATCTTGTTGTTGATGCGTGCAATGAAACTAAAGAACATAGTGATTACTTTTCTCCTTTCAAAGAGGCTGAATGACTAATTATAAGACTGAAGATGCCTGTCAAAATAATTGAAGACAATAGCCTGCAATGTCACTACAATCCAGTTATTTATCTCTGCCTGCTGGTGATAAATAAGGATTTTCCAATAATGGTCTTTAGGCTACTTTAGAAGAGGTTTTTAGAATGTAAAAGGAATTCAGCACTTTTCCAGTATTTGTACATGACAAAAGAGCTTTTTATTTTACCTTTGAGAATGGAATTTGTTTCAGTTAGATGTTAGTAACACATTTCTTCACTACTGTCAGAAAGACCTACATCCTAAAATTTGGATATACAAAAATGGATCGACCCAAAAAGAGAGATTCGCATCAGCTGTCAACCAAGTTACTTTAAACTCTGCCTTTGACTCAGAATTTTACTCCTTTCACCTATAATCCTGGGCATTGATTCCATTTGTATACTTGCTGTCCAAATTTTTGTACAAGGCAAATTTTTCTCATTATTTAATAGCTGTATGTTTTTCTGGACTCTGAAAAAATACCCATCAATTTCTCTGACTAAATGCCCTTACCAGGTTCACTAGAAGTGGTTGTAAAATTTATTGTACAATGATGTGCAAAAGTTTTGAGTCACCCCTCATTTCTTTTATATTTTAATTCCAAATAATAGGACTTTCTAGTACTTTTTTTTAAAGAGTGTTCTTTTGCAAAAGTTTTCCAAGCTTTTCTTTGGACCTTGGCTGCTAATTCACTCGTTTTCAATTTAGTCCATGTATCTGACTATTTTCAGAGAATTTTATGTTTTTGTTTCTGAAGCCACTAAATAGTGACCCATAAATCATTCTAGTATAACAAAAACACATGATGTACAGGATTGTGTCTGCAGACAACTTGGAAAAGAACTAATTTTAAATCGCATCTTTAGGCACATTGTTGCAGTCTGTCACAAAAAGGCATCATTTGTTCTTATCTATTTAGTTTTTTTTAATTGTCTTTTCCAAAATTTTTTACAAACAAATAACACTTATCTATTTAGTTAAATCTATCATAAAGCTGAAATTCACAGTTTGGCAGAAAATTGTCTGAACAAGGTGATTCTCAGAGCTATTTGCCAGAAACTTGGCATATTGGAATGGTTTGCAGTGTTTCTTTAAAAAAAATTGGGGAATCTAGACAAGTTGAGGACCGAAGAGTGTCATGCCTAAAATCTATTTACAACGGATCAGCAGCATCTGAAAGTCCCATCTTAAGAAATAGGAAAAAGTCCAGCCAAGACCTGACATAGGACTTGAGGGATGCATCTGGCCCTTCAGTTGATCGATCTGTTTGCAGAGGCCTCATCAGAAATTGTCTCAATGAAAGGGTGGCTGTCAGGAAGCCCTTCTTAAGGAAGGGAAACAAGAAAAAGCTGAAGTATGATAATTTACTCAAGAACTGTACTGAAATTCAGTGGCAACAGGTCTTGCGGAGTAAGCTGAACATTATTTAAGTAGTGTGGGATCATCTCAACAGAACAAAAAGCAGCCAACATCCAATAAAGAGCTTGGAAATGTCCTTCAAGAAGTCTGGTGCACTATTCCTGAAGACTACCTAACGCAATTATAAGGAAGCTTGCCTAAGAGTTCAGGCTGTGTTGAAGAATAAAGGTGATTATACCAAATATTTTCTTTTAAGTTAGAATTGTACAAACACTGTTTTTGCCTTATATACTTTTCTTTTCATCTTTGCACATTTCATTAAGTTGATGCACCTAGTTCCTGTTTTTTTGCGGAAATATTCAGGAATGAGGGGTGGCTTAAGAGTTTTGCACAGTACTATATATTAATTTTCTTTTGTTAAATTGCAAACACAAGCATATATCTCATCTTTTTGAATGGAGTTCATGCAAGTGTCAACACCCTATCAGTTCTGAATGAGATTGTGAGGTATAGAGGACTATTCTTCTCATGATGACCCATAATTATGCATTGGGGTTGACTCCTAATCCATTAACTGCTGTAAACCTCCTCATCTTTCTGTATTGGGTCATTTTTTTTCTACAGGAGCCAATTTAGTGTGCATGGGAAATCTGGTTATAAATGCTATAAAGAACCTGAAGGGTTTGAAATGAGTTCAAGAAATTCAATTGGGGTATTCAGTTGTATGGAGCCACTTGTACTGCAGTCATCACAGATTTGATGAGAGCTATGATCCTTGGAGGGCAGAATAGCATGATCCAGTAGAAATGGACTTTTATACTTTTTCTTTTGATATACCACTAACGCTCAACCTGTATTTGCCTTTGGGGTTGCTTGGCACAAAGGCTGCAATGTTTACATTCATGGTTATTCATCTATAATGTATAGTACAGAATCCTACATATCCTGGTGTGCACAGTATTGAATATATGTGTACCTTTCGGCTGTTCCCATGTATTCTCCACCAAGGGGTGGCCACAGCGGATCAATCCGCATTGGTTTTACACCGGATGCCCTTCCTGACACAACCCTCCATGGTGAGAGGGGCTTGTGTCCCCACCTGGAATCGAGCCAGGGACCTTTTGCTTGTAAGGCGAATGCACAAACCACTACGCTACCGGGGACACTGTGCTTAGTATTGAATAGAATACAATATTCCGTGATCAGAGCAAAATAATATGTGGTGGTACAACAGTTTTTTGGATTGTGATATTTTGTGGGCAATCTAATATTCATTGCATTATTAGTGTAAGTATAATAAAAACAGGGTCAAATTCAGATGAATGTCACAAGAAAATGAATAAAATTTTCAAAATGTCAACCATCCAGTATTTTCGTGTTCAAAGCAAGCATCTCTAAGAGATTGTTCTTTAAAGGTAAAGAAACTATGTGGGGGCTCTGGTTCTTCTTTTCCCACTTATTGAAAAACTCAGTAGTTGTGGTCACACAGCAACAATGCACGATAATGGTTACTGAGGCAAAAACCTTAATGGAGAGCACTGCCTTATTTATTTGGGAAAAACTCTCTGAATTCTCCAGCAGTATTTTAGCCAACAAAGAAAAAAGCTTTCCACAGTGAAAAGTAAATGTGTCATTTTTATTCTTTTGCTGAGCTCTTGGTCTATACAGACACCTTTTTAAAGGTCTACTCGTAATAAATGACGGCATATTTTTTCTCCTTCATGAAATACTTATTTTACTGCATCTGTCTAATACATTGTTGGGACTCTACTGTTATGGAAGGATTTTGTTTTTCTTCTACAGAATAGTTTGTCCCAGCCAGCAAGTCAATACAAATACATGACTGTAACATGACATATCAAACACTGGTGTGACATTCACTATTCACTTTATATGTTACCATTTCTCTTTGAGTGATGGAGCCTATGGTATCTAGTTTTACTTCCTGCTGTTGATGGATCTTGTCAGCGTAGACTCTTCATTAAATTTCGTGTCAGGTCATGGATGTGTTGCACAGCACACTCAGCCCCTGGAGAGTCTGGTTCAATGGGCCTATCTGTCTCTCTGCAGATTCACACCCTGTGCCATAACATCCCTGAGTGATGCAGCCATGCTCCCAGCAATATGACTGCAGTTTGGATCTCTCTGCCTCTGTTTTTTCATTCACCCTGCTGCCAGTCGTGATGCATTCAAGAGACATGCCAGTGCTTTTACACACATACATTCACAACCTTACTTTTGGCACTTCAGAGGAATTTACATTGACTTGCAGCTGTTTCCATAGCACAAACAGTAAGCATAATGATAATTGCTACTTTAACCTTAACCTTAAATGTACGTTAAAAAAACTAGCTTTTTGTCCCCCAAATGGAAACAATTCCCAACAATGTGATTCTTTGACTGTCTAAAGTTTTTGTGTCCCCGTAATGTCTGTAATAAAAGTACTTAAACACACAGACACAGCGTACATAGGAAACCATGGCAGAGTGCTGGTAACTTCTTGAGCAAACTTGTGATTGTTGTGCTATCACACCAAGAATGAAAATCAATGCCTCTGGCTGAGAGAACTTGCTGCTCTGATGAACAGTGAAATGACTCTGGTGAGTGGGTTGCATTGGGTGCTGCACTAAAAGGTCCAGGTAATCGTATCACCTGAGTGAGGTACAGCACAAGGACAGGGTTTTTCCCTGTCATTACTTAGTAAATGTGAACTGAGGTGACAAACCAGCTGGCGAGCTTCATCTTCTTCTGATTTCAGTTTGATTACTTCCCTGCTTCCCTGAGTCAGTGATCATCCCTTTGGCCTCCTTCAGTGTTTGCTGTATGTCGTCGTTTACCTAATTTCTGTGTGCCAACATGGCCAAGCAGAATAATTTTTCATGAGGTGTTGGTAATGGAAAGTAATAATGGGAATCTGTACTGTCAGTGTGTGTCCATCTCCTACTTAGAAGAATGTCTGCAATTGCTTGGACTGCTAATGTTCTATGACCGTATTTAGCATTTGGGTGAATGAGCCTGCCCTTTTTTCCCAGTCACACATTTTGTAACTCAACACACTTGAAAACATAAATGCCACACACATCCACACAAAGCAAAAGCTGTGAAAGTGTGCCTGTGTCTTTGGAGAGAGTTGCCAGTGCTCATTAACAGACCTATCATTCAGGTCAGGTCTACACTTCTCTTCCCAGTGAATAGAGAACTTAAGTCATTGTAGGTCAGAACGTTGCTGTTTGCCTTCCTTTTTTCTTCCTAACCTTTTTTTTCTGTGTCTTACTGTCCAGAAACAAACCTTTCACAATACCTTATGACTTATGCTGCACACATGCAATTTTTTGTCCACCAGACCTGTGACTAATTTATATGGTTGATAGGAACATGAGGAAACAACTCTTACTACCTTTTGCCTTCTCTAGTGTTCCATGCAAGCTGAAGATCTTTGAAAACCGTAATAACAGAGGTAATTAATGGAACACAGAGGGGGGACCAAACACGTTTTATTAAAAAAGATGGCTGTAAAAATGATAAATAACAAAAAGCAAAAGATTATCTTGCCTTTTAAGTGGGCAGGTAGAAAATGTTGGTTACAAATGACTTGTATCTTATCCCTAAACAAAGGAAATGGGAATTGCTGGGTGAATGTGTAGTAAGTATATGAGCCTCTCAAACAGATGTATCAAACTTTTTTGTTTGTTTGTTTTTTGAGCTGTAAAAAACAGGCAAAGATTCCATTTATCTGGTAATATTGCAAGCAGACCACCAGAAGAACGGATTCGGTGCTCTTGAAGTTTATCTATTATTCTGTAGGGGGCACTGTGGTTCCATTTAAATATCACTGACATCTCTTGACGGCAGAGTTAGTTTGAGAAGTGGGATGACTGAGCGGGTTCTGCATTTCAGATAGATAAATCCCCCTTTTTCTCCTTGCTTTCACTGGTGTTTCTTTAGAAATGTTTGTGGTGACAACTGGAATTTCCAAGGCATCCTACATACTTTCAGCATCAGTTTCTCAAGTAGCCAAGAAATGTTGATAATTGTGCTGTTTTTGAAAATGGAAACACCATTTTGGAACAAAATAAAACCCTTTACAAAACAGAAATGTTGTTTTTAGTGCTTGGTACAAGGTTTCAGGTGCTAGAGTATATTACCACTGAAGAAGTGACAGTGTGGCTGTGCACTTCTTGTTGGCAGAGATGTTTAAAACCAGCATGTGTTTAGCTCTATGCATGACATGGGGAGTGAGTTTTTGTTGTTTTTTTTTCATCTGTAAGAGAATGTAGGGAGATGCTAGATGAGACTGGTTCTTTACTGGTAGAGCAGTGCAGGGGTGAAAGGAGAGGGTTAGAGAAATCATTCCCTGATTTCTGGCTCTTTCTCTGTACAATCTGAAGGCAGTATGCTCTGCTTTGTCATTAGCAGGCGATTCACCGATGGTCTCAGTACCTCACTTTGAACATCAGATCATTTTCTGTTCCTATATTTTTCTCAGTTCCCTCATTTCTGTTCCATTTTGTTACAGTTAACGTCTGCTCCTGAAATTGCTAGAAGCCTTTGCAGAAACAAACAAATGCACAGCCTGTACACAGCGAGCTAGGAAAAGTGTGAACCTTAGCAGAAATACTGATGAGCTACTTGGTTACAGGCTGGCGGAGGCAAGGTTTTCTATAATGGCTTTCTATGTATAATGGCTAGGTAATGGTAATGTTCCAGGTAATGAGCAACATAATGTTACAAGTAAGTAAAGGAATATAAAGTACCACCAGCGACTCCATTTCATAATTTTATGCTTGGGCTTCACAGTCCCAGTCTCTTCAGAGGGTAAGCAGTGGTTCAAGAAGTACTCTGGTTGCAACACAAATAAAACAATCACTTGCAGCATTTCTTTGACTAAGTCACTCTTTAAATTCCACCCAGAAAGTCACTACATTATGGATATATGAAATTATGTCCTCTTCACTATTTCTCTGTTTGCTAAACAGAAAAAAATACTCATATAGAGGGCCTCTAAGCAAGTCAAATGAAAGACTGTGATATTTTCTGAGTAGCTTTAAATGAGAAAGCAATTCATAACCCAGGGCAGTTTATTCAATATTTGTGAGTGAGTGTGTACAGGTTTCTCTAAGGAATCAGAGGCCACATTCATAAAAGTAGCTCTCAACTGGCCATTTTGAATGCATTTTAAAATAACTGTTGTGGTGTTCTGTGTGTTAAAAGTTTTGCTTGAGAGTTATTGTCAAAGGAATACAGTCCTGTTACGTTTCTAGAGCGTATTCGTAAGTTCTCTTTGCTTCTTACTAACCTGTTACAGTAGGGAATAAACACTAAGAGGAAATGTAAGTTCACTGCCAATGTGTACAAAGCATATACCTAGAATTGTAGCAATATAACCTGAAATTTCCTTTGGGAGTAATAAAGTACCTATCTAGCTATGTATGTAATAACAACCATAATTCTAAGAATCATTGCCTCTGGTTTTCTAAGAATTATTCTCATGGTTTATTCAGTCAAGACCAATATTTTTGGATCTTTAGCAAATTAGTGTGCATGCAAACTTCTTTCTTTAGTGTTACAGGTAATTTTGTTCAGCTGTAACATGCAGGTTGATTGCTGTCATATCCTAATGTGCTAACTACTGCTGATATTGCCGCCACTAGAAAGCATTTTTGGTGATTGTTGTTGCTGTAGTAGTAGTAGTAAACATGAATGCTTTAGGAGCCAACCATCAGCAGTCTGTTTGAATGTTATGCCCATTATGTTGAAAATTTTTATAGTGTATTTTTTTTAGTCTCTGCACCAAATTATACTTTATAGCAGCACCAGCACCACTGAACCAGAAAATACTCACATTGTCATAAAAAAAAAATCACCCAAGGTATGAGAGAGACTCGTTCAATCTTCTATAATGAACCTGGTTCATAAAAACAGCCTAGACCGAAAGAAATAAAGTGTGCATGGAACACAACATAACATTTGTGTGTTCAAAATGCACATTACTGACAGATTAAGAAGAGAAGATAAAAATAATGATGTTTACGGAATTATGTGTTGGTTTTTAAAAACCTCTGATTAAATATGTCATTGTGATGAACTGACCTGTGATGATGTCTTATTTGAACATGGTTTCTTTTTTTTTACAGCGTAATGAAATCCACTCCTTGGAAGTTCGCTGAACTCCAGCAATCGGCAGAAGCTCTTAGGGGCTACATGTCTGTACAGTTGTTGTCCTTGTGCATGGTAATGAAGCACTGACTGGACATCCTGATGAAATGGATTTCCTCTCTGTTGACACAAGTGATTGTGTGGTTACTGTAGGGCTTAGAGAACGTGGACTCATTATACACAAAGATCTTTGTTCAGTGGAATGGTAATAGAAGCGAGGCAATGTTCTGTTGGTTATGATGAACGGTAAGCTTTATGTGAAATGTCCTGGAGAGATGATTTTATTAGCCATGATTGAGTTATTGTTTTGAAAGGCCTTACAGCTTACAAGTCAGTGTTTGATGTAAGTAGGCCGCAAACAATAAGAACTAATGAACTCCATCAGTTTTCCAAAACTGGAACCCATTTAGCCTCACTTATAACAAAATGATCTCAACCCTGTTTATTGCAGACTGCATTTGGAGAAAGTACTGTATAGTGCAGGAATGTATTTCTTTCAGTTGGCCCTTTAAGATGGTGATTATTGTACAAGGCCATGGATATTGAAATTTTTCGGTCAGATGCCTGACGTGTTGTGCTGTCTTACAAACTACCCGCAGGAACAAAGTGATTTTATGTTGACCAGGAAGAGCATGAGATTGGATATTATCCTCATAAAAGTGTGATGCACAAGAGAGAATTTCTGCTGAGAGGAGAACAGGAGAGACTGAAAAAAGAATGCTTGTGCCTTAAGTGCCAGTAAGTGAAGAGGGGGCCGATGGGTTCAGAGAGTTGCATATATAAAGCAGTTATAGACAAGCTGATGATTTGTTTTGATGTACCAGGGGAGCAGTGAGACCTGACTTGGAGGTAGTGTGACCTCAAACAAACTGCATTTGTTTAACCTCACTCAACTGTGGAGCTGTAATGGGATGATGACTTCTGTCATTAGAATGATGAAATGGACAAATAAGTGACTTAAATGAAAACCACTGAAGTAAGGGACTGAAATTTGGTTGGCCTTTTGATGCCATAGAACAATTTTATCTCATTTGGTAGAATCCTAGTCCCCCCCTCCTCCATTCTCAAACAAAGCAGATTAAGGTTCCCAATATGATGAAGGTTATGCCGTTTGTAACAAATTCCCAATACTGTGGATGGCACTGGATTTTGTTTCCCACTGGATACCCCTCCAGGTCAAAAATGGCATATTATGTAAGTTGGAAGGTGTTGGATAGACATACGAAAATGATAGATGTAAAACATACAAAAGATTTATACACAGACAACAGAAGAGCATTTTTCCTGGTCTGCAGAGCAGTGAAATCTCACTGTACAATAAGCTATATCTGTGTTACAGCATCATTGTATTGTGCTTCGGCTAATTATATCTCAAGCGGCCGAAACATTTTTTTCTTTTTTTTTTTTTGCTTCTCGTCACAAGGGTTAGGGTTGGTGTGTAAGCATGTGATTTGGTGTGGTTGAATGTAGAATACAACAAGGTCAAGTAAGGGAAACATCTTGTTTATCACAGTCAGGAGTTTTTGTTTTTCATGGCTTTTCCCACCAAGGCAAAGATGAAGTCAAAGTACACACTGTATATTTAAAGGTCTAATGAAAAGCTACAGAAAATTTGAAAGAGTACTTGTATAGGAGGAAGCTATGACAGACAAGAGACTAGGAGGACATTGTGTACTCTCAGCAGATTTAATTTTTCATGGGTCCTGGATAATCGGGTACTGCGTGGCCATTGCCCAGCCGCTACTTTCCTCAAGGGACTGTACCGTGTAACTGATGAAACATATTTGATATAGGGAAGTTTGTCATTCCATACTGGAAACAAGTTAGATTCATACTGTATGACCAAAGGGTAAGAAAAGATTGGAGAGTTTACGCAAGTACAGCTTTAATTATGCAACATCTCTTTCGAATACAAGTCCAAATGGAGAATTCACAGATGTTCTGTTGCACTATTGTTGGCTAATACTTTGTGTCACAAAAAGGAAATGAATCCAGCTTTCACGTACCTCGTCTTTTGAGTTATGAGTGAGGGATCACATTCGGTTATGCCTTTAAATAAAAAAACCTTATTGTCAAGCCTAACATGAAAATGACAAATGGTATTGTTCTTAAAACATTTAAGATCACAGTAAGAATGATTGCTTCCTCAGTTAAACATTTTTGTTGGAGCTTTGCTTTAATGAGCTTGCTTGTTTGCATCTGTTCTTTGTGGTGATTTTGTCTGTTACAGACAACAGTAGCTCAAGAAAGTTGCAGGGCTGAGCAGGTGACTTATGGACTCCTGTGTAAAAATATGAAAACTGTTCTCCTGAATAATGTTTGCATACATTTATACAAGAGTCAGAGTCTTCAGTATTATAATAAATGTAGACAGGGACAACTATTACTACTCAGCTCTTTATACATTTATAACTAACTATAAGTTGGAATATTTAGTTATTTAACAGTCCCTACATAATGGATTTCCACTATGACTATTGAAACCGTGTATCTCAATTTGATTGGGAAATATATAATAATCCTTGTTGCAGAATTTTGTGCAATTAAAGCAAAAAACATTTGCCTTCTATTGCTCACTGTGCTCTTTGTTAATCTCATTAATTCTTATTTGTTTTCTCTGAATAAGTCAACTGTGAATTGAAGTACAACAATTTAAATAATATAAACACAGGACTAAACATTTACCTTTCCTGTGTTTTTAGGAAAATAAATCTCTAACCATGTGATTCAAGTCACTTAAACTGGTTACATAGCACGTAAACACATTTATTAGGGTATATTAATGAGGATGACCCTTTGAATGTGACTGCTGAAATCTACTTTATTTTCCCTTATTTTTCTTCGTGTGTTTCCCTCTTACTAAAAGAAAAGTTCATCACACACAGAAATCCTCTCAAACACCTGAAGGTGCTGTGTGTGTTTTCTCTGCTTATGTGTGTCTTAGTGACAAAATTAATGTGTCATGAATCATTATAGCATCATTATATTTCAAAAGCTCATTTTGCTTCATACTATACACTAAATGTCTACTTGTTTAGCGTAACATTGAAAAACAAGTTTGCAGTTGTAATGCTTTCAAAAGAATAGCGCACATTGTTGCTAATTTGGCATTATTTTTCCATTATTTCATTCAATTATATTCAAAAGCCTTCTTTTTAATATTATGTGAAGTAATGCATGTAAATGAGTGTGGACACAATATACCAAACACTTCTCAGTATAATGTAATGCAGTAAAGCAGCACAATGGAAAAATCGACTTGTTGAATCAGCACCTCTCTGACACTGTCAAAGTAAATTGACCATTAAAAGCCACTCTGGGATGTTATTCCACTGTTCTTGGACTGCAGTATATTGTTTAGATTTACCTTTTAAAGTACTGTAATAACTTGGTGTATATACCGTGGCAATTCTTAACCAGCTTTGTGGTCTTTTCTAAAACATAAATCAAGCGGTATCTGATTTCACTGTAAAATTGGGTAATATTATGCATGTGGTAATGTAAGATAAGTGCTTCTGTAAATGTGTTTCATATTACACAGTAGTACATCAATGCAATAAAATGATGAAAAGAGGTGATGCTTTAGATTTTCATTTAGAAGACACTCCAGATAACTTTTGGCCAATTAATGCTGCCTGTGCTGTCGAAATCAATGAAGAGGCATGTCAGTACAGTATTTGTGAGGAAAGGAAATCTTAGCTAAAGGAAAAAATGGCTTTAATGGAGGGTGCATTCAGTAGATGTGTCCCTCCACCAATCCTCAAAGACAAGCATGCACTCTATTACAAGCAGAGAACAACTATATTTACAGTCATGAATAAAAGGTTTCAGTTTTAAAGATGATTCAATAGCTTGTAGAGCCACCTACAAGCTATTAAATCATGACATTTTCAAATTTGGCTCACTCTTTATAATGTTGCATCCGTTCGAGCTTTGCAGATGTTTGTTTATGCATAGCTCTCTTAAGATCCTGCCCTCAGCATTTCAATTGGGTTGAGGCCTGGACTTGGACTGGGCCATTACAACACCTTGGTTCATATCTTTTTCAGCTGAGCCGAAGTAGATTTGCTGGGATGCTTGGGGTCATTGTCCTGTTGCATGACCTAATTTTTGGCCAAGCTTTAGCTGTCAGGCAAATTGCCTCACATCTTACTCTGGAAGATTTTAGTGTACAGTGGAGTTCATGGTTGACTCAATGACTGCAAGGTATCCAGGTCCTGTGGCTGGAAAACAAATCCAAGTCATTACCCTTCCACCACTGTGCCTGACAGCTGAATGAGACTTGTGACTTTGTGTTGGTTTTTTTTATCAGACATGGTGCTGTATATTATGACCAAACATTTCCACTGTGGTCTTGTTTGTCTAAAGGACATTGTTCCAGAAGCTCTCTGGTTTGTTTAGCTGCAAGTTTTTCAAACCCAAGCCATGCTGCCATGTTTTTTTTCTTTTTTGTTTTTTTGTTTTTTTTTAAGAGAGAAGAGGCTTTTTCATGGCAACCTGATCTTTTTCTAATTTTGCTGTGAAGAATTTTAACATGTAACATGCTAACTCAGGCCTGCAGAGTCTGAGATGTAGTGCCCAGGTTTTTTGCAACTTCTCTGAGCATCACACTGTTTGAGCTTGGAGTGAATTTGCTGGGTTGTCCACTCCTGTTAAAATTGTGGCATTGTGTTAAAATGCACCTGAACGCTCCAGACCAACAAACTGCCAAAACTTATGTTTAATAGAAGGGGTCACACTAGCTGATCAGTGCATTTGATTAGCAACCTACTTACCCTCTTAATTCCTATAGAAGCCGTAATTGTGTCCCATGAAAACTTCATTTCTCACATGACTAACTTAAAGTTAATGGACAGCTTAAAGTTGTGACATATTGGGGAACAGAAGAATTTGTAAATGGACATTGCTCCTACTGCATCTCTCTCATCTGTGTTTTAAACCCCTCCCACCCGTTGACGACATAATTCGCTTCATATGTGCTAAATATCTATTGTTGGATAATAATAATAATAATATGCTAAGTAGCAAATTTTTCCAAGACAACACAGCAATTTCAGTTCAGAGGTAAGTTGAGGTTGTCAGATCACAGACTGATGTGATTCAAAACAGTGAGCAAAATTCAGTGACCCTTTGTGGCAAGTTGGCATAACCAAGATTCAAAATGGAGTTGTCAAGTGCAGTTAAGGCCAGGAAGGCACCATCATTACAGACACAGTAATGCTTGCTGTTAGAAATAATAAGCATATTTTAATTGAATTGGTTTTATTCTGTCTTGGAACAGATTTCTGTTTCCCAAAGAAGCAAGCTATCAACAAACACATCCAACAGAGAAAGGGCAAGATTATGTTTACCCATCCTTAGACAAGTTGGCACCCCAAAATGAAGATTGTTTTTGTTGTTTTTTTTTAGACACATGCAAGTTGGCATCAACTGTTCAGTCATTTGTTTCGCAGAGCTCTTTCAAGCTGTGCAAACACACCCAGTGCCACTTTGTTGCAGTGACAAGGGAGATTTTGTATTTCTCCCAAAAATCCATGTGTGTATTTTTCAGGTTTGAATGTGTTAAGAAGCCAAGTAAAGCAAAATGGCACGAGGAGTGCATTGCCTCCCTCTGAGAGCTTCATTATGGTAAACTAGGTTTAGGCTTTCACTCTAAACACCAGCTGGTGTCTCAATCACAACCGTCTGCTGTGGTATGTCAACATATTTAAATGTTAACACTTTATTTTTACAACTGTTTCTTTCCTGTTCTGTTGCATTAAAAAAAAGAAATGCCTTGTGTACTGATTAAAATTTAATCAGATTAACAAAATACTAAATTTGAATTTTTGGAGATGATGGCTTTGTTCAATCATTAATTAGTAATTTTAGGCAATTCAGCTTACCAATAATCATTTGGAGGAAATAGTAAAAGACAACAGACTCTGGACAGTGATTACTAATTGATTATTTCTCTCCAACTTTTGACTCCTTCGCTAGAATTAAATTTTCTTCCATCTGCAGATGGCACATTTGACAATACCAACAATATTATTAGCTGAATCTACTCAGTTACTCTGCTTTGTGAAGGCAATTATCTTGCATGCCATCAAAAACAAGCTGAAGCACAGTCCAATTTTAGTTGATATCCCTCATTTATCTGAGTTTTTCCTGTCAGTTAAGGTCAGACAGACCTCTGTTTGTGCCATTCCCACTGCAACACACTCTAGCATTAGCCTGTTCCTTTTCATTTGACCCAGAGCTGTGGAGCTACAGGCAATCATGGTATGATTTATAGTGAAAGGTGTTGGTTATTCTGCTGAGTACAATATGCTGCTGTTAGATTCAAAATCTCACCTCCATATCCTACTGTCTCTTTTGTCCTACTGAATTTTGTAGTTGCCTCATCTACAGTAGCCTTTTAGTAAATTGTAATTGACAATTAAAGTTTTTTGTCAAGACCTACACAAACTTTTTAATTTTAGCCACAGATGTATGTCTTTCCTCCTTATTCCCTCTTTGTGTTTTAAAGGAAGCAGAAATGCTTCAGAGGTAATGTAGTGTTTTATATATGACTAGCAAAGTAGTCATTGTTTCACCCCCATCTTTTTTTCCCGCTACTCTTTGAAGAATGAATTTAAGAGCCTTGTCCCTGGTGAGATGCCGTTCTTTCATAGTAGGGTGTTAAGAATGAGGAGAGTACTTCTGCACACTTTGTTTTTTAGGCTTGCTCTTGGGTTCCTTCACCCAGAGAGTTGATGGAGAGATCTTGAAAACCTGTGTGCTTGTAGATTAATCATCATAAAACACAGCGGGGTTGTGCTTTATACTGCCAAATGGCGCATAGTGGAACACACCATTCTTGCCAGCATTCTTTGACTGCATGTTTCATTCATTTTCTTAGCTCTCCCTTGATAAGGCAATTGTTAAAACAGCTTTGTGAGCAGAAAGTTATGTTGATAATAAAAGCAAAGGAATATATTGGCATCTTACACCAACAGTCACAAAGGCTAAGAAGCACATATTCACACATGCTCACACAGGATTCTGTGGGGAGGCAAACATTAGGTCAAGTCTGGCCTTCATTAAGGAAATGCACTCAATTGCAATTAGCAGTAGACATATTCTTCCGTTCACTTACCCTTTGATTGCATTGTTATTGCACAAAGGGAAGATGGATAGCTGTATATTTGACGCTATGTACTTTTTCAATTAGCTAACTTCTCTGGATCTGTGGCTATGTGTCCCAGGGGCACAGAGTGAGAGGCAGACAACCTGAAGAGAACAAAGTTGGGTTTGAATTCATTAACAGTTTTCCTAGCTTAAGAACACATTGGATGTTCCAAATGAAGATTGGATAGTACAAATGGAGAACTTCTGTGGTTTTCATTCTTTTTAGTACTAAATTCACTGATTTGCTTTGTGACTAGCTCCAGTCCAGATTATTTATAGAGGGCTTAATATGCTTCTCCTTATCTATCACATGTATATCTAAACACTTGTGTCATAAATGGAATGGAGCTGACTTGCCTTGTTTCAGACAGTGGATGAACTGAGGGGGCTGTACAAAGGCCCAATATAAGATAAAGAAAGGTTATTTTGAACTGTGACATATATAAAGCTCCTCTAGGTTTCCTGCTCTTGAAGAGACTATAGCAAAGGGCAAAAGTGACTGTTTTTGACAAATGTCACTTGAATATTTAATATTCCAGGGTATGGAAAGAAAAAATAATCCAATATAAGGTACATTTAGTGGTGACATAGCTAATAGTCATTTGCTCAGGTAGTGGTTGGTACGACAGAGATTTTACCCATTCATTTGTACATTTGACTGTGAGGCAGTGTCCTCCCAGTCAGGGCCACAGCGGAAGGAGGCGGAAGATGAATACCTGATAGCTACACTCCCCAGACATTACTAAATGAGCAAACTGGCAGTTTACAGCTGCCTCTCAACGTAACCTGCATGTTTTATAGATGAGAAGAATCTCACTAACTGTCAGAGAATGAAAGCACCTCTCAGGATGGTACCATAATGGCCTCTCAGTAAAATGAGACAGGGTTTTATGGGTGTTTATCATTGCACATTTCACCAACTTTTTTTTTACAGCCCAAAAAGAGATGGCAGCAAAGCTTGAGAGAATGTTGAAGCTTTTATTTCATTAGCCAATATGTCAGGTTGATCAGAGAGGGCCAGAAATGTTCCGGTGTTTTATTATTCAGACAGCAATTAAAGTGAGAGCACTACTGTAAAAAGATCAAGTAAATACCTACTGGTGTCTACTAACTGCTTTATTCCCCACAGGACTTTTAATGTTGTGCTATTTAGGTGCTCATGATGGGGACTCTTGGTGCCTTTCTGTGTTTATCAACCCTGTCACTCCTCGATTTTAGTTTGTATTTAACAGTGATGTGCAACAGTATAGTGCAAACAGCATAGACTTTTAAAGAGAGATGCTTAAAGTGTTTTTATAATAAATTCAAGGATTGCAAAGAGTTTTGTTAGTAATTGCAATCTTTTAATTCGACTGTTTGCATGTCAAGTATGCAGATTTTGTCCCTGAGCAATTTTCTTGGAATAGGAAAACAGAAACTATATCACACCTTCTAAAGCTTGGAAGAGCTCACAGTCCAAATGAATGGAATTCTGCTACAGCTAACTGCTTCTGACTGTATGGCATTTCCCAAACCTGTTATTCCCCAATTAAATATTTTTTTAATCTAAAAATGCTCTTATTTTATTTAGGCTTTGACATAATTTTATGGCATTTGGATATGAGAAATACTTTTTTTTTAAAAAGAATCTTTTTAATAGGTTACAGTAGAGATTTAACCTTATAACTGAATGGGCCTGTCTTAGAAATATACAAGAAGTCCCAATGGGTAACAAGGCCACAAAGATACATGACCACAAGTTTCCAGCCAAATTGCCACGTATTCCTGCATCTCTCCTTACCACTGGGAGGTCATCAAGAGCTCATATGCCTGAGAACTGCTGAATTAGCTTTAAGTGGACAAAGATGGAGACTTCTAAGGAATTAGCAAGCAGGTAGAACAAAAGGGCTTACTTGGAGGCTAACAGAACTCATCAGTTTTCTCAATTAGATGGCTGCTAGGAGACAGGGACTGAAACGACTTTGGCAAAGGTTTATTACAGTAACTTGGAATGGCTGGCCATGTAGGTGGGGTCTTTAAAATTCTCTATATTAGATTTTGGTGCAAAAAAAGTGTAAGTGGTAATCAGTTTCATGTTGTTGTAATCCAGGTCAGCATATGCAACTGTTATACAGCAATCATTATACACTTAACAGATACATAATTTTGTAGTTTCTTGTTTGCATTTAGCAGTTTTTTTTCCAGGTGTAACTTTTATTTAATATATATTAACCTTTTAGCTCACCTCAGCAGCTTCTGTTTCTCTGAAAGTCTTGAATGCATACATTTTGACCCTTACCTGTTGCCCTCGACTTAGGTGTAAGAGAGCATATATCACACGCTTGTGATACAGACCAGACACTAGTGGAAGGAAGTCTAGAGCTGCTTGCCATATTATTGTCTTATAAATGCTTCAAGCCATCAGGCTAACTTGCACCCCAGCTCTCCCCATCAGAGTAACTCTGTAGCTCTCTTCTTACTACCCTTCAGTATCTCAACACCTTTCCAAGGTTAAAAACTACCCCCCAACAGTCAGTGCCCCAGGATGTTGACCTAGCAGTCCAGGTCATCACTTTGAGACAAAGGAGATGCTTATCAGCCCAGTTGCCCTCTCCTCACCCACCTCCATTCTCTGCCCCTCACACAGTGAGCGATGACTTCTGTGAAACTTAATATCAGTGATATCATCAAGGTGCTTCTTTACCTCTCTCTTAGGATTCAGAGGGGGTGTTGTGAAAAAATGCCATCAGGCACTTGACTGACAGAGTACACCTCCAGGGAGTGTTGGTCAGTTTAGTGCCATTAAGTTGTGTGTAATACAAGCCTGAAAGAGAGACATGTACCCAGAGAGAGAGAGAGAGAGACAGGGGGATAATTGTGAATGAAGAGGTTAATGCCCCGTAACTCATTTTCCTCTATTCTACACCCTATAATTCAACAGCAGGGAGAAATTACAACTGCCCTCGTGCTCAATCCATTATATTTCTCCTTTAAGCTGTTTTGAACTTCTAGTATTATGCTTAGCATCCATTTAAAGTGAAAACTGATGAATTTCTGTTGGGAATCTCCACATAAAACATGTTGTGCATGTTTTATATGGAGATTTCTAAAAATAAAATGGCGAGACTCTGAAAACCCTGTCTTTTTGGTTACCTGGTAAGGAAAACTTTGGAACATGCAGTCTGGCAGAATATTACCATAGAATATCACCACAGAAATCACATTGTGCTGGTCTTAAAACATAACAGTAATTAGACTAAAGTGTTTACACGCCTCAGCATGCCAGATAATAACCTAGCTCGTGTATTTAGGCTTCTAGCAACTGGGATATGATCTTAACTGGGTTATTATAAACAGGACATGATGGCTGGAATACATGAGCATCCCAAATACTAAGGAAACTCTGCCTTGCATGTAAATGAATCCACCAAGGCTTCAATTAAATTGCATATTTACAAAGATTTTTCCCCTGTGGTGCCACTCAGACGAAATTGCTTCAGTTAGATTATTATTGCACGTGACTAAAGAACATTTTTGAATATATAAAATATTTTGATGAAGTGTTAAATGGATGAAGAATTTATTTTAGTGAGGACAATGATTTGTCCTCTCTACTAAAGTCAGTTTTTTGCTTTTAATTTATTAAGATAATGTGGAGGTATTTTCTTACATTGACAGTCACGAAAGAACTCACTTTCATTTTACTGAACCAATTAAAAATGCAATTTGTGCTTTTAGTAATGCAGACAGTATAATCACAATAATAGCTGGATAATATGTAAAAAATGAAGTGAAAATTACCTAACGATATTTCTGCTCTACAGACATGAGCATGTCTGCTTGTGCTGTGCACTAACTCTACAGAATGTGCACATTTATATTCAGTCCCTCAGAGTGTATTCATAAACTTTTCATGAGGAATGAATTAATTTGATCCCTGAAAGCTTAGCTATTACAACCCATATTGTGGCTGTCAACATGCATCGAAAGCTTGGACAGAGGAGATGCCCAAGACTCAGGCAACCTCATTACAAACCTGAGAGCTTCTTTCAGAGATGCTGCTTTCATACAGATACTGTCTTTGTTAGTCACAGTGTGAGATTTATTTTTAATATAATATACAAAAACAAAATTATCTGAACATAAATGCCTCATATTGTTAACTAGACTCTTATTGTATGATCAGAAAGGTTACATTTTTTATTGCTATTCACAGCTACTCACCTAATCTAATGAATCCACTGTCTCCTAGTCAATCAGCCAAGCTTAGAGGTTATGTCCAATATCCACTCTGTTTATCAGCTCATCACAAAAGAAGTCTATAATCAATCAATAAGCCATTTGACCAGAGTCAATAATCCACCTTCCAAAGCTGCCAATTTAGTTTTCCATTTATCAGCCTGATCTGACACTTTGGTCAATACGACATCCTTTTATACTATCTAGACTAATTACATAATTAGTTTGCTTTAATCTAGCTACGTCTGCTAAACAGGTAGCTGTCATTATGTAACCAATTTGTTCTCTGGGGAGATTGGAAAGTAGACGGTTTTTTTTTTTTGTTTTTTTTTTTTTTTAAATGGACAGGCTTCATGTTTTGACTACCCCTGAGGATTAGTGAGTTGTGTTGAATGAGAGTCAGAGTGAGCTTTTACAGTGGCATTTACCTGTCACACTTATCTAAAAGAACAAAAATGAGAAAAGCAATAACATTATGCATAGCTGGCCAGCATTATGAGCAGCACAAGCATATGAGAAAGCAATGGTTAAAGTCACAGCCCATAAACTTTAGATCTAACAAATGTGTCAGTAATGCAATATTCATGCAATAGCACAGGTTGAATAAATAAGAGCCAGCCTGAAAGATGTTATTTCTCTTCTTTTATCTATAAAAGTGGCACAGTACATCAAACACATGGCTATTTTGTCCCTGAGGCTTCTAGACAGTTCTGAAATTGAGGAAAATAGCAGCCACCCCATCTTTGAGAACTAGTCTCAGCTGTCTTTTCGCATGGCAGGCCTTGACATTGGGGTGCTAAAATTCGCTTATAATGAACACGGCTGTCTTCTTTGGTCATGGGCCAGAGGTGGCATGGCGTGGACAGGGAGCTGGTTTCATTAACAGGGGTGAATAGCCAAATTTCAGGTCTCTGATGGACTGTGACATGGTAGGGCAAGTTTTCCTTTTGGATAGCACAGGGTCTGAACTCTGTGGAACTAAGCTGCTGTCGGTCCAGATGGGGTTTGGCCACAACAGATTACTACTCCTTCACTCGACAGCTATTTGCTCCAAAGAATTATTCAGCGAGTAATACAGTGTAATCCCTCACTTCACTGACATTTGCCATTCATGGCACACAATCCCTCTGACACCTGTCAGCAGTCCCGCCATACATCTCACCATTATACAAAATGCAACTTTAAAGATGGATGTATCTTGCCTGCTGTGTGGATGTTGGTAGATGATGTCAGAAAATATAGAAAGCTCTAATGGCTAATTCTGTGTTCATATTTTATAATAACAAAGCCTTTTCACGCACAGTACACATTAATAAAAAGTGTGGACTAAAGAATTATTCTCCTTAGTTTCCTCTATTCATCTTTCTATTCTCAGTAACTGAGAGATGTGGATAATTAAAAAAACACTCCTTGAATTACTACCCAGATGAACTTTGAAAAATGACTCAAAGCTAATTTAAGTTAGGATTCTATCTGTGTCTCCTGTACATATGTAAGCTTTTTGACTTTTTTGTCTACTTTTTTCCTTTTTTATATGAAAAGCTGAGCGTACTGAACTAAAGTTGAAGTATCAAATATAATGAATAACACTTCAAAACACACATGGAGCTAGCTTAGTCAGTCTAATACTGGGTTCAAAAACCATGTTCACAAATGCTGTCTTGCTTTTCTAGGCTTTCTGGGAGCCGAGGGAAACTCCCACCACTGCAGATGGCCTGTCCACCCCTATTCAGGGCAAAGTGAAACAGGAATTTTTGAGACATATGGCTCATCTCTTCTGAATGCACAAAGCAAAGACTGAAGTGAGAGCTAGACATGTGTCATTGTTCACCAAGTGAGCACATTTTTTTAGTTTTCTTCGTGTCACGAAACACCTCCAGACAGTGAAGGACAATCTGATGTTAAGCTCTTCAAAACAGATGGCTCAAATCTGCTCAAATCTCTGGGTTAAATACCCTCTTTATTCCCTCAGGTACCCTAAATGGTATATGCGTTTTACACAAAGCTGGTGACATTAGGGTCAAACTGTTGATGAGTTCGTGTTTGTAAATAGTCTTTTTGCTTCAAGTTAATCTTGGCAGTTGCTTCCACAGCTCTTTGTTCCTGGAGCCATATGGTTAGGGAGCAGCATCTTAGGTAAATCCACAAAAGTGTTAGGATGTCTTACACCCTCATCAAATACTATCCACAGTCTTGTGGAAATAAAAAGCTTTGAAAATATCTGTCTTTTTAAGAAAGAGGGAAACATGGAAGATGTGAACAGATCAGGAATAGGAGCTAGTTTTATGGGTTAGTGCTAAGGGGAGAGGGAAGTCAGGGAGGGTGTGGACTTTTACACAGGCTGGGCTCAAAGAAAGGAAAATTGAGGATTTTGAAGAAGCTCTTCTACACTCAGTGGTTCAGTGCTTCTCACTGCATCTCCTTGTCATTTACACAGCTGGAAAAACTCAATGGACAGCTGGGTTAAGCTCCACCAGTAGCTGGGAATGAGATGGGCTGTGAAAGCGATGGACTGCATCTGAGTCATGCTGCTGCACAGGGAAGAAAGCGAAGATGAGTAGAACAATCAGAGGATTTGTCAGAGTGGCTATAAAGCTCTATTGAACCTTTAGGTTGCCAATAACCATGATTACTGGCTGGACCCTCAAGCATTTGGAGTGGCATGATTGTGGCCTGCTCATACTCAAGACAATCCACAGCAGTGCACATTCAGATTTCCTGCAGTAATGTATTACACAACATTTTGTGGCACACATTTATGTGAAATATTCATTTCTTGTTGTGTGAACAATCTATTACACTAATTATTTAGAATGAGTTTGCTGAACACTAATACTACTTTTAGCAGCACCTTCCAGTCTGACCCAGTTGGCCACGTCGACTCAGCAAGGTTAAACCCTCAGTGTTGGTTGGCCACAGTAGGTCGGAGGTTATTCTTTTAGTCTGGATTCAAACAAATTACCTATTGGCCTTCGTCTTTAACCAGGCCACAACTAAATATCACCTTATTTTGAGAAAAGTGCATACCGTTTTTACCTGCAAACCTGATTTGTCAGAATCCGATTGGTATAAATGAAAGTCCCTGTGTTTTGGGTTGGTGTATTTGCAGGCATGCCTTTGTTTGCTGGTCTCCTTGCTTGTGTCTGCGCTACTCCTTCTGTCACAATTTGTCCAACACTTACGTCAGTAGTGCTCAGTGGGAAGTGTGTGTGTAGTATGGGTGATACTAATACTTTTCCCCCTGATCCAAGCAGACCGAAGAGAGATGTGAATGATGCCAGAGAGTAATCTGTCATGGAACATACATCATTGTCCAGTGTGTTCCTGACGAATGTCAGACTGGCAGAGCGGGAAGTGGAAGAAGTAAGAGGTTGTCAGGGAAGGTCTCTGCCCTATGAATTAAATAAATGTTTCATGAATTTTAAACAGCTTGCTGTTTGTCCGCCTGCAGTTTTAAAAGACCAAAGGTTTAAAAAAAACAGGGTACAGGCTGATAGAAGGAATCTGCATATATTTGCATTCATTTTGCAACACGTTAATTTGCCTCCTTCGCTTAGAAGTGCATTTACAGCGGCTGAGTCTCTTGTGCTCCTTTTTCAGTGCCTCTGTATTAGAACAAAATTCCTTTTCCTGGCTATTTTCTTCTTTTAATCTTAGATCTTTCAGCATGTTTAGAATATAAAATATCTCTGCTGTGTCTTTTATTTAGCTGCATTTTAAAAAATATATCTTGGTGTGGTCATGGAAGAGGTATGCAGTTCTAGCGCTAATTCATTTTCATTTTCTCTGGTTTCACTCTTAATAATTGCTTCATTTATCAGCCATGTAATACCAGTTTCAGCTTCTATAAGAATTTTACTGTAATCAGTTTGAGTTGAAAATAGCAAATGCTTTTTTTCCCCCACTTGAATCTGTTATTTGAGACAATGGATATAATTGTTAAAATCATAAACATTTTCTGACAGGTATTATGCAGACTATCAAAAAGAGATGTTAGACAAAGAAACAGATGCTTCTGAACTTTAAGCTTGGTGCTCACATCCATACCTTATTCTTGCTTATTTCAGCATTTTTTTTATTGCTTCTAAGGATCTTGTCATCATTTCCTTTACTGAGGAATTTAAGCTCACTGACCCAATTAAGTTTGAAACATTGCCTGTCAGTAGAAAGTTATTTCCCCTTTAATTCTGAGGCTCTATTCTTAGATACTTATTTAAGCCATTCTTAATGGTAAGAACTAATTAGATATTTTTTCATAGTCTTTCAAAGAAAAATGCTGAATGATTGGGTGAGTATGGAAATCTGAGTTCATATCTGCTACTGTTTGTATTAGAGAACTGAAATTCTGTGCTGCTACTAGTTGTTTTTTAATTAAATGTTATTGTTTTTTTACTCCTGCTTTTATACCAGGGAAACAAGAAACCTTCATAATTAAAATTTTTTTTTACAGTCTTTCAGCCCTTTCTCACAGTACATGTATGAGCACTCGATTCCAAATGTAGGGACCATAAAATTGATAGTACACAGTAGATGTGACCTGTGAATTTCATCTTGTAGTCAGTAAGGTGAATATTGTCTGATGTTTGGGTGCTAAATTGGTGTATCAATTGTTTGTATTCCCATCTGTCCCTAAATTATACATTTCTACAACTATCCTACTTTTTTGAAACTGGCCTTTTACTGTTTCACGTGATTAGACTGTGGGCTTTGAATATGCCATTTCCAACACATTCTGTTAAAATGAATGGGTATGACCAAGTGACAGCAGGGTGGATGGGGTCAATGCAGTTCACGTTATTGCTCCTTGATTACCAGATCTACAGCAGGTGGAGATGAGAGTACTCATTTTCTGCTTACTTGAGTCTCCCCAGAAACTCCTTTTAATCCTTAATTGCTATATTTACATGCACAGAGGATTCTGACCATTAATCCGTTACTTCACTGACACGTTTTTTTAAACGCATGTAAATGTTTCAACTCGAATTAAGTCAGGAGTTTCGTTCCCACATAGAAGAATCTTAGATTGTTAGAATGAACAAGAGAAGAGTTAAAGCTTATGTAAGGCATTAGCAGAACAAGAACCATCTCCACAACTGCTTTGTTTGCTTTGATAGTGGAAATGTTTCACAGGCATTGAGGACATTTTGGATATATCACTGCTATTACTGAAACATTTGAGATTGAAAGATTATGACCCACCTAAATTATTGTCAGAGCATACTTTTAAGATAAACCTGACTTTCTTTTTCTATAGGTTTTTTTTTCCTCATATTTAAAACATATTACTACTGGGCTACTGAGATTCAAAAATGACAGTAACATTACAGCCAAATGTAATCATGGCATGGGAATAATTTAATTCAAGGGGAGTTTAATATTTTTTATTAGTCTAAGATGATAAAGTTTCCTGGAGTAGGTGTCAGAGCATTTTTATGTTCTCAGGCATGGTCATACGGCCTCTGAAATATTCATGTCTTTTGCATCCTTATGACAGTCTGCCCACTGCAGAGTTAATTCAACAGATAAAAAGAACATTCATTCATCTTTTTAGTCTCATAATATTTAAAGTAACATCACATGAGCTAATAGGAAGGTTTATACAGAATTTCATCGGTCATTCTTATCCATATCTTTTCCTCTGCCTGAGGGACAAAGGATAAGTCTGAGCTGGCCACATTGAACCCTGACACGTCCTTCTCTTATTGGGTAATGGCTTAAGACAGGGCATATTGACCCGCCTGACTGATGCAGCTCCACAAGGTTTTCATTACAAGCCATCTAGCTTACTAAAAGGTCTTTTATATTAGCTGGAGCTCTATCTCTATTTGAGAGACATTCTTGTAATAACTATTTGAGAGGAAGTAACGTTGCTTTATTGAACCATGGGTTAATTCAATAGCCAAGTGTTGACTGAACCTCTAACTCCTTTCGCTGCTGATGACCTGACATTGAATATGTTCTGATGCCAGTCTGGAAGTATTAATGTTGCAGTAGAACAAGAAATGGTCATAATTTTTGATACTGCATGAATTCTAATATATTTGTGTACTTCTCACTGTCACAGGAATGTTGGAGACAGCAAAGGTACATGTCACAGTCACTTTAGGTTTATTTGTAAACTGTGCTGTCTTGAAGTAGGATTTTGAGTTGTCTGACATCTTTGAAGTCACATGGGTTTGAGACACCAGCTCAGAGGTCTCCCTTCTGCCCAAAATGAGACTACTGCTCATCCAGACAACTTTAGATTCAACATCCCACTTCCCTGGGTCCCCAGAAACACATCCACCAAGTTGGAAGTAAATTGGATGAATGATGGACGGACATTACACATTATTAGATTGTCTCAGTTTGTGTCTCAGAACGTATTTTCTAATAGATACCTGGAAAAGTAAACTCAATAAGATTCAATTCAGCTATTGCTCAGAGAGATGTGATGAAATATAATGTGATATATTACAGCATGATTTAATTAAAGGTGTCCCAGGCATCGCTTGTAACCTGCGTGCTGCTTTTCAAATGATTCCGCTGTTAAATTGGCTCGCACAGGAGTCCACAGATATCACACAAAAATTGCTCTGTAGGCCTATAGAGTTGAGTGTATAGAACAAATACTGCCTGCTACAGCCAAAATAGTGGGAAAACTTACTAACCATTTACCAGTCACATTTGTGTGTTCATCTTTTTTCAAATTTCTTGGATACTGCCACACATGATGTTGTGATTTGTGCTAGCATTTTAAGCATGAGAAGACCTGTTTTGATGCCCTTTAAAGAATGTATTCTTCAAAAAATATCACTATATAAAATGATTGATCACGGTTACAGCAAATCTAGCCTGCTAACATTACATTTTGTCAGTTTATCATTGACATGCGATTTTCTATGCATTCTCTCTAGTGTAGTACAACCATTTCAAAAAAAGTTTTGCTAGGGTTGCTGGGAAAAAGCTTCTTCTTGCTAAAAAGATCGTGGCAGTACAGCTTAGGTTTGCAAAAGTTGCATCTGAACAAACCAGAAATCTTCTGGAACTATGTCTTTTTGATGAGACCAGAGTGGAGATGTTTGTCTACAATGCACAGAGTCACCTTTGGTGAAAACCAAACGCAGCATATCAGCACTGACACTCCATTCAAACTGTTGAGCACAGTGGTGAGAGGATGATGTTTTGCAACCATAGGAACTTGGCACCTCATGGCCGCTGAGTTGATCATGAACTCTCCTGTATGCTAAAGTATTCTAGAGTCAAATGTGCGACCAGCTGTGACAGGTAAAGCTTGGCCCAAAATGGGTCATGCAACAGGGCAGTGATCCCAAGCACACCTGCAAATCTACAGCAGAATGGCTGGAAAAGAAAACAAAGTGTTGCAATGATCCAAAGTTCAGGTCTCAGCCTGATTGAAATGCTGAAGGTGAGATGGCTGTGTATGAACAAATATCTGCAAACCTCGATGAACTGTTGCTGTAAAGAAGAGTGGGCCAGAATTCCTTCACAGCAATTTGAGACACTTATAGTCATACATAAAATGATTAGTTCATGTTATTGCTGCTAAAGGTGAGTGTCCCCATAGCGTTGTGGTTTACACAATTGCCTTGCAAGTGAAAGGTCGCTGGTTTAATTCCAGGTGGGCACACAAGTCCCCCTCACCATGGAGGGTTGGTTCAGGAAGGGCATCCGGTATAAAACCTCTGCTAAATTACCAATGTGGATTAGTCCACTTGGGTGACCCCTTGGGGAGAATACAAGGGAACAGCTGAAGGTATATACTGCTGCTAAAGGTGCTGTGGAAAAACATTCCAAGGACTCTATGCAGTCCTATAAAAAATTTGATTTTTCATTTGACTGTGTGTTTTTCTAGTGTTTAACCTAATAGTATATTTACACTCAGATCTTTTTGCTGGTGCTTAAATAGAAGGGGCCTCTAACATCACCACTCAATTTAACAATTTTAAAAAGGAAACTGTTCCTTTGAAGAGCAGCAGGCAGTTTCTTTAGTTCAAGGAGATGTCAAAGATCAAAGTAAAATTACTTTTGGGGCTTGTAGCACAGTAGCAGAGAAGAGGACTGAGAGAGCGATGATGCAAAGTGGAGATTGCAACTAAATGCACTGTTCAATAATTTCTGTTGTAATGTTTAAGTTACGAGTCATGTGATTACAATTTTGTTAACAGACGAATTGTATGAACAAGCTTTGGAATACCAGTTTCAAAAATATGCAATTTTTAAATGTCATAATGTGTGGAGTCTGGTTGTAGTGATATGGGTCTACCTTTAGGCTTTCTTCTTGAAAATACAGATAAATACAAAAGAAAATGAGAAAATTCTAAAATGACTTGTACAGTCATATTATTATAAGTTGTGTATCATTTTGCAGGTTTGTCAGATTACTTTAACTTCGCAAAGCACTGTCTATAAAGTGAGGTATGATTTTTATTTGAAAGGGCTTTTTTGCATGAGTTAAAACAGCACTTCCACTGTTTGAGTTGCAATCTTCAGCACAGCATGAAAAGATTGGAAACTGCAGTCACATGTTTTTTTTTTTTAACATGAATGGAACAATATTTTTAAAGCACATTTGGTAATAAAGGTGACAAACTGCAGGTGTTAATGAAACAGAAATCTATCCTGTCTCTTTTTCCTCTCAATACCCAAATTGTAGGAGGCCTTTTGTAGATAGTCCCTGGAGGAAAATTGTAGGCACTCTCTAACTCCTGGGCAGTCTGATCCTATTACCTGTCTCAGTGCTAACATCAACTTCAATCAGCAGGTAGAGCACTACCACATATTCCCATCATTCTACTACTTTTGTGTCTGAAAGGTCTGAAATTTTGTACAGAGAAGCTGGGATAGCTTTCTGTTATAATAAAACCTATAAAGCTTGTAGCTCCTGTTTTTTAAAAAAAATTCTTTCTTTTACATTTTTGTCATTTGTAAAATTTGAGTCCTATGGTAATAATAAATGCATTTTCCAAACTTAATAACTCCCAGTTATTGACATATTTGATAAAATTGGTTTCTTGATGTTGATGCTAAATGTGTGATAGGATGTTTGATTAATATAAAAATATATCTTTTCGATTATAGATGGCACATTTGATTATCCTGCTTTTCCAGTCTTCGTCCCATATTTCCTGGAAAAGAAAGAAAAGTTACTCAGTTGCTGGACAAGAACAATTGTGAGTTAGAAAACAGTTTTTTCCTAACCTGCCACACTAAATTTGTCAAAAAGCTCATGGAAAAAAAATCTCAACACTCTTTTGCTCATCTTACGTAAAGCTTAAATAATACAGGGATGGAAGAGGCTTGTCTGAGGAGGTGACTCTGCTATGGGCTACAATTTATATTTCCCTCTTCATGATTTCTTCAAATCCGTCCATTAATCAGCAACTCCCTTCTATAAAATATTAAATCTAGATATAGTTGAGAGTGCTGGAGCAGAACTACTCAGCTTTCCCTCAGCCCTGTTATCTGGTGCTTACTTGGCAGAGACGTCCTGGATAGTTCAAGACAAATGGACCAAGTGGCAGGCCAAGTAATCAGCCTTGAATTTCATGTTTGAAAAAGTGAGCTTTAATTAAATTGACCTGGTCTGATAAGAGGTTTAAGTCCAAGGTTAGCTTTATGAACAAACGAGGGGAAATACAATACAATACAGTACAATACAACTTCTGGGGGTGTGAAAGATTTTTTTTGTAAATCTGCTGAATATTTAAAAATGATAATAGCAATAATGAACCATACTGATAGTTTATACCACAGATTGAATATTATACTTGAGCACCTGAGCGTCTCCATTTAAGCAGATTTTTAATAAGCTGCTTTTTCTCGCCCCTGTGTATGCATGCATAAGCCTAGTCGGCCGCGAAACAAATAGCTTTGTTGCGGTTATTAGCTAGACAATGTGCTGTATTTCATGAGAAAATGCATTTCTCAGATGGGTTGTCTTGAAAATAGATGGCTTCTTTCTCTCCATGCAGCGATGAGTCAGTTAGAACCATAATGAAGTTATTTTTCCTCAGAGTGAGAAATGGGAGAAAGAAAGGGAAATCAATAGTGATATCTTGAAGCTAGAGTCTGCCATCTAATCTCTCAGTGGTACTGGAAGTGCTTCATTTGGCCTTTTTGATGCTTCCCCACCCACACTCGGCTCACAAAAACACCTACTCCCCAGTGTTTCTTATAAGTAAACATGAATAAATGGACGTCATACATGCTCAAAATATCAGCTTGTTCATGTGGTTGAAATTTAGGGAAGTTTCAAATGAAAGTTCAGCACAGAATGAGTTTTGAAATATAATTATTTTCCCCTTGTTAAGCATATTTTACTTAGTTACCATGTCATCATTTTTATCATATTGGTGTCCGGCTTCAAAATATTTTATCATCAAAATATTTTTTACATTGTTGTTGAGAGCTGTGTTGCCAAATGACCTGTGGGCCAAACGACCTGTCACAAACATGTCGATCCTGTCTTTTTCTTGATTAACCTCACCCCACACTTATTGCTTGTAAACATCAGGAATCCACGCAGTTTTAGTTACAGCACTGTGTTAGCTAAGGAATGTAAATCAGGAGTAATGGATGAGGGCCCATAAAAGCACCTGCACATGTGATGTTAATGCTCTGTTTCACATGATCCAACATCTGAAAGGGTGAATCTAGAGGCCATGAATAAATCACACGCTTTCAGGCAGGAAGATCTTTAGCTTTTCACGATTGCTGGCCTTTTTTTAGTTCAAGAATGGGCAGAGTTGTCTTGGTACTCTACAAACCATAAAGTGGAACCACAGTCTTGGTGTGCATGTCTAAGGAGCATCCACATGGGGCTGAGGCAGGCAACCCATTCCAATGTAGCCTTTAAGTAACATGACATGAAAGACTTGAAGATCCTCTCTTAATCTTTGTGGCAGAAGTAGCATTGGTTTAGAAGGACGGCAACAACAATATAAGAACACTCTCTGAGAGGCTGAGAAATGTGGATGCGAGAGCCTGTTTTTACCCAGACATATACCTTCTGAATTTGACTTTCAGGATGAAGACACTGCAACTATCTAGTCAGGCAGTACATCATTGACACCCATAGCATAAGCGACCGTAGTAGTGCACCTTTTATAAAGCATGTCAAAAAGTAACCTCTCCCTAGGATTTTGGAGTCTTCAAAGCTGGGGTAGGCAGGAATTTCTTGGCCTTCTTATTGGCTGTTCTGCAAGTGGACATCCGTTCAGATGGTGGAAAGCCTGATTGAATGGCTGAAAATCCTGCAGGATTACTATTCTGGTATTGGCAACATCTACCTACACTGCAAAGCAACCCAAAAAAATTGAAGATGGACTTGGGAAGGATAATAGAAGCCTGAAAAGAAATGCAATAATCAAGTGTCAGAATTGGCAAAGACGTTTAGAGATTACATAATGAACATGTCAAGCTTCCAATGTAAGACTACGGTGACTGTGATTCTGTTGTGTGACAGCCAGTTTGCTTAGTACTTGAGAATACAGTGTTACAATTATAAGGGTTGCAGAGGGCCCTGGTTTCATTATTACTTGTCTTCTTATTGCTCCCCCTTGCTACACCTAGAAATGAAACTTAATGAAAACCAAAACTGTCACATAACTGTTGATCTGAAAATGTACAGATTGAAACTGCTGCCTGTTTTTGTCTTTCACTGCCTTCAATAGATTTGTAAATCAAAGAGATATCCGTGCAAACTAAATCTTATCAGAGAATGTGTTTGCTTATATTATCTTTAAGTTGGAGTCTGGTTGTAGTGATATGGGTCTAACTTAGGCTTTTTTCTTGAAAATACAAATAAATACTATACCACAGGCTGACTGTCATGAGAAACAAATTTATGGCAGGGTGTAAAACATCAGAAAAAATATTCCTTCATGCAGATACGCTGTGGTGAGGTGAAGCCACCTGTGCCAGTAAGGGCTGTGCTGAGTAATGGTTGGACATCTGAAAGGTCATAAGCTCAGTTGTTACCATCATTCTCTCTACAGCCTTTAGTGCAAAGAGAAGTGACGGTGTAGTGCACAGGGTTAATCAGTTAATCATATTTCATGCAATGACAACTCTTAATCATACAACTCCAGTTCCAAAAAGGGACGCTGCATAAATTCTAAATAAAAACATAATTCAGTGATTTACATATCTCGTATTTTATTCACAAAAGCTCACAGAAAAATGTTGAAAGAGATATTTTTCTATTTTTTGCAAAAAAAATAGCTCACCTTGACTTTGATGGCAGCAACATATTTCAAAAGTTGGGATGGGGTCATATTTACCACTGTGTAGCGTTCCCTCTTCTTTTAACAACAGTCCGTAAACATCTGGGAACTGAGGAGACCAGCTGTTGGATCTTTGGGAGAGGAATGTTTTCCCATTCTTGTCTGATACAGGGTTCCAGTTGCTCAGCAGTCCTGGGTTGTATTTGTTGTATTTTGCATTTCATGATGCACTGAATGTTTTCAGTTGGTGAAAAGTCTAGACTGCAGGCAGGCCAGTCCAGCATCAACACTCTTCTACTACTGAATCCATGGTGTTGTAATAACTGCAGTATGTGGTTTAGCATTGTTTTACTGAAATATGCAAAACCTTTCCTGAAAAAGATGTC
>VUQH01055603.1:0-44853 GCA_015106775.1 Etroplus canarensis | reverse complement strand
GCTCTAAAACATTTATATACCTTTCAGCATTCATAGTTCCTTCTAAAACATGCAAGCTGCCCAGACTGTATGCACTTATGCACCCCCATACCATCAGAGATGCTGGCTTTTGAAGTGAATGCCGAAAACACGCTGGAATAACTCCTTCTTCTTTAGCCCAGAGGACGCGGCGTCCATCATTACCAACAAGAATGTCAAATTCAGACTCGTCTGACCATCGAACACTTTCCCACTTTGAAAGAGTTCATTTCAAGTGAGTCTTGGCCCACAGGACATGACGGCGCTTCTCGACCATGTTCAAATATGGCTTTCTTTTTGCATGATAGATTTAGTGGATGAAGGCGAACAGATTCCCAGTTTGAACATTTGTTATGTTATCTATGTTCTGTTGTGAATAAAATATTGGCTCATGTGATTTGAAAGTCTTAGTTTTCATATTGTTCAAATTTAAAGAACGTCCCAACTTTTCTGGAGTTCGAGTCGTAAATCCACTGTAAGAAATACTTCAGTCCCAGAAATGTGTTACAGCAGCAGCGCAAAATCCAGAAAGTGAAGAACTCAGCGTAAATCTAACATGATACAACAAGGACCTCAACTCGAAAATGAATGCATCTTTCCCTGTGGCAGCGAAGCTGAAACAGATGCTACAGAAAGTGATCAGCTGCATGTCCAGTAAGTGGGGCAGAGGGCGATCTGTATCCATTAATTACCAGTAGCCATTCACCACAGCCACAGTTATTATTATCAGCTGGTTGAGGAATCCAAATCATGTGTTGATTCAGACTGAACTGAATATGGACTCATCCCACAACTAGCAGTTCAACATTTTGGGCACAGAAGCATTTCTTCATAGTAAGATGTCTGGGATTACACCACTTTCTGTCACAACCGATGTAATCCCGCCACACTTCTTCCTACCACTCAGATTAATATCCCTGTGTACCTGAAAAGTCCTGAAGCGAGGTACAGTCGAATCGTGGTCTGGGAAGTGATAGGCAGGATCTCACTCCACCAGCTCCATGAAGCACATCAACCGCTGAATTGATTTTGGACATGATCAGGTCACCAAACTTGTTAATTAATTATTCTCCAAACATTTTACATCCACCACAGTGATTGCTTTAACAGCTCCAGCTCTGAAACGTCATTGTCTCCTACGAAGATTACAGGCCTCTCCCTTCAGTACAATGGTCACTGCGGTAAGGTGGTGTGTAATATGAAGAAAAATCAAGGATAAACTTTTCAAATTTGACTTTACATGACTTGCAGTGCAAAACGTTTGCTGTATTACATTCACATAAATCACAACAAACCAAAAAATCCACTTTATGAGGTGATAAAGTCATTAAAATACAAATAAAAAAGCTGCTGCAACAGGCTCGGCATGGTGCCAAGGGAAAAAAGTGATCAATAAGACCAAAAAGGTACTTTTTAAAGTAAGCACATTGCATTATGGAGTGAAGTTGGAAAAGTTCAGCTTGTTCCTGAATGTGTGTGTGTTCACCTACCATGTGTTGGGGATGCTGAAAAAACAAGAGAGCACTGGCCATTTGAAATATCCCTGTTGCAGCAGAAAGCTTGAGAATGCTTGACAACCCACTGAGGGGAGCCTTCTGCTAGGTAAGCATTAGCTTAACTGGTGAGATTTGCTCTGCCTCCACCATGGAGGCATTAGATTTTCAGGTTGTCGGTCCATCCACTACACATCTTGTTATCACTACAGGAGCTCACTTGTTTGCTGGGTCTTTCCCAAACTTTGTGTGATTGGTACCCAGGATGGGCAGAAGATCTGGTGACATTTATGAGGTCATGGGATCGAAGGTCAAGGTTGTCAAAGAAAATATTCTTGCCACCATAGGAGCTGACTGGGCCGCTGGATCATTGCCATTACTTGTGTGGTCATTCAGTAGGATGGGTAGAAGAATTGAGAACATTTTAAAGATCAACAGCTCAAAGGTCAAGGTCACAGGGGATGGTTAATGCTAATATCATTACCACCTTAGGAGCTAATAGGGCTCCTGGATCCTTGCCAGTGGTTGGAAACCAGAGTGTTGCTGATGGCCGCTGGTTCGAGGCTTGTCTGGACCTGGAGCTTGATTCCAATTTATTACCTGCTAAATACAGTAGAGACCCTGTTCTGAAAATGGGTGGCAGGGTGGTAGAGTGGTTAGCATTGTTGTCTCAGAGCGAAAAGATTCCTGGTTTGAGCCCCATCTGGGGCTTCCTCCCAAAGACAGGCATGTACAGAAAGGTAAACTGGAGATTCTGAATTGGTGTGAATGTGAGCATGAATAGTTGTCTATTAGCCCTGCAATTGCATGGTGACTTATCCAGGGTTCACCCCACCTCTTGCCCCATGGCAGCTGGTGTAGGCTCCAGACCCACAGTAACCCTGAATAAGATAAGCGGATGAAGATGGATGAAGAAAAATGAAAAATAAAACATTTTAATTAGTGTTTTTTTCTTTTCCCCATCCTTACATCCCTGTAGATTTAATATTCTGGACAAAATAACACATTTTGAGATGTCACCTTGCATTCCAGGATGTTCTTACAGCCATTTACACAATCTTCTCATTTCATTTTAAATTGACTCAGTGATTAATACCAAAGATAACTTGCAGGTAAACACTATTATAATAAGTATAACATAATAATAATTGCAAGCTGCAGCCCTATACAGCCACACATTTATCACATATGGTGGGTTTTGAAAGGTGGCCTGAGATTAGGATCTTTAAATTTGTTTTGACAAGACAGATAACATTTACACAAACTGCATTTCAGCAGCTAAATTAATGAAATGAAAATAAAACTGCAAATAAATTTCTGTGCGGTGGATTTACACACTAAAATCTGAAAGGGCAGGGGTAAATCCAGTAGGCCGGTGAATAAATCTGAGGAGGTCTTAATGAAAAAAACAAGTCAGTGCAATACACTAATGAAATATACCAGTTAGAAAATAAAATGCACCGCAGTCACAGCTTTATTCTCATCATATTCACATTCTCATTAGAGAGTAATACAAACAAAGAGAATTTTCACATATTGCAAATTTGGCTGGAAATACTATTTGCAAAATTGACATGAACCATTAATTTGGTGTAATTCATTTCTGCACCACTAGCAGCTCTCTGCAACATTAGGTCCTCTGAATTTCACCATTCCTTTATGTTGCAGTTACTGATGGTTTTACTCCGTTTCACTTGCCCAGAAACTGTCTTGATCTTGCTCCTTGCTTCTGGGAGACTTTTTTTCAGGCACCAATCAGATTGTCACTGCTTAGGATCATATTATAATCTCAGTCCAGGCTCCTGTGAGGCTGAAGCAGCATATGGCACCTCTCAAGCACACTGAGGTTATTGGAAGGGCTTGCTTGGGTTGACCTCAGATTCAGGACATTGTCACAAGAGGAAAAAAAAGGTGGCTCCTCAACTTAGAACAACACTGACCTCAAGTGGCTGATTTGCAGCATCTCATTAAACCGAGTAGAGTTCTTATGCATTGTTTGCATGACATGCACTGATTATAGCAGTGGCTTTATGCTTAAAATCTACTTATGCTCCCCTAATGATGCCACGCAATGCTGAGTAAGCACTACTGCGACACTGTCATGACTGCACACTGCTTGTGCTCAGTGTTCCGCTTCATAGGCTCGGTTAGTTAAAATGTGCTCATGTGCTTTCCACTATTTAGTCAGTAAATGGCACAGAAAAAGAAATGACCTTCACGTAATTGGGCTAAATTCTATTTCAAAGTAAATTACACTTGAGGTGCAGGGCTGGAGCGACCTGCTAGTCGACCCAGGGGGCAAAAAAATAGATGATGCACTCTACAGACAAAAGTATTGGGCCACACCTCATAATCCTAGAATTCAGGAGTTTCATTCACTCCCATTGCCACAAATGTGTAAAATCAAGCACCGATCCAGGCAGTCTGCCTTTACTAACATTTACAGAAAAAATGGCTCATGCTGAGGAGCTCACTTAATTTGAATGTGGTAGAGCAGTAGGATGCCACAATGGCAACAAGTCAGGTTGGGAAACTTCTTCCCTCCCCTCCTGAATATTCCACAATCGATTGTAAGTGGTATTCCTCCAAAGTGGAAGCTTTTAGAAACCACAGCGACTCAGCTATGAAGTGGCAGAACACATGAAGTTACAGAGCGGGGTCACTGACTGCTTGGGGCGCACAGCGCGTAAAAGCTTCATAGCATGGTTTTGCAAGGCCGAGCAACTGCATGCAAGCTTTCCATCACCAAGCACAGTCCCAAGCATCAGTGGAGTGATAAATCACACTTCTCTATCTGGCAGCTTGATAGACAAGTCTGGATTTGGCAAGTGGAGAACCTTAACCTTAACCATTAACATTGTGGCAACTGAAAAGTTTGGTGAGAGCCTTTAAGAACCCTGACCTCAACCCCATTAAATATGTTTTTTAAAAATCTGTTGAATTTACAGTAGATTACTGGCAGACTGTAAAGCTTTTAACGGTAATTTACTTTTAAAATAAGTGCTCTACGGTAAACTGCTTGAAAACAAAAGACATGCCTTAAGCCTTACTATGTTCCTTCTCAGTGAAAAAACCCAGTACAACTGTAAGATATATTATGGAATTTTAATCTAAAATTTAACTTTACAGTAAATTACTGACAGCTGTGGTCTCCAGTATTTAACCATAAAAAACTACAGTACATCACATGAGAAATTACAGTTCGTTTGCATAGATTTCACAGCCAACAACTGATTATCACTGGGGAAATAACAAATAAAGCCCACTGTTAACCAAGATATGTTGTACATATTATACACTGTGTTGCTTAAGAGATTATTTTTGCATTTATAAATTCTATGTGAAAATATAACAGGTCCAATTATTTGTCCAGTGTTCTCACAAAAAAAGTGCTGATCTTGAACACATAAATATGAAGTCCACGGTGGCCTGGCTGATCAAGCATAGTGAGCTGAGTCCAGACTCGAATAAGCCCGGCTGTCAAGTGTTTAGTGCATCTTGTGTGTGAAGTTGCTGCTGGAACTTATCTTTGTCTCTCTTCGCCTGCCTCAGTAATGCCTGACTGGACCCTCCTGAGGAACCTGCCTCACCCATTCTCATTGTGGAATCTCTGGTAGTAAATGCTGGACTGGAACTCACTGGAACTCAGAAGCAACTGGAAACCTGAGGACTCAACCGCACCCTGCCTGCTGCCAGTCTGCCATTGCAAAATCAATCTTGTTGCATATTCCTGACCTCTGTAAATATCATGATCTTGTCATTAAAACACCTGAACCTGCTTTGTGAGCCCACCCAGTCCAAACTGTGACATACTTACGTTTAGAGAAATGTTTAGTATTCTTTGTAATCATGATGGAGGTCAGAAAAAAGGTTTTAAAGCTTCTGTAAACTTGTTTTTTGTAACTTGTTTTTAATGATTCTTTAAAGTTAGAAAAGTAAACCCAATATTATTTAGGTCTTATGATTTGAAGTTATATGTTCCTACAAAAGTAATCAATTACTCTTTACAATACATCTTTTATTCAAACAGAGTTTTTAGCCAAAACTACAAAGTAACTGATAGCAAAGTCCTTCCAGAAGTCAGCAGCCATCTTAAAATGACTCCTGGAAATATTTGAGGAGTTGACTAGAAGCAAAATTTTAAATAATTTTAACTTAATAAAACAAGCTGTGGCTCAAAAGCATCTGAAGTCCCTTGCATAATTTGAACTTTAGTAATATGTATGGTGGTTGCTATAAACTATCTGAAAAAGCTGCAAATTAGTAAATAACTGAAGCTAAAATAACTTTTACAAAGTAAACTTTTAATGTTGCAAACAATTATTAAATAGTTGCTTCGTTCTTGCAATGTGCACAGTGGAGTATATGGAAATATGTGGTTCTGAATTAGCCATATAGTTTATGAGTAAGTAATATTCAATGATGCTAACCTACCTTAAGTTATTTACTTATTATTTATTTATAAAACGTTATTTGCAAAGCATTTTGTAATTTGTGAACTGTAGTTTAAAGTCTTTACACAATTAAACTGTACTTACTAAGGTTTAGGTAAGCTATAGTGATTGTATTCCATCTTTTCGTTTCTTTCTAAGCAGGTTATATTTTAGCACGCTAACATGTTAGCATGGGAATTATTAAAGTATTTATGATTCTGATTCTGAATTGACTACAATTAGCAATACCAGACAACTACAAGGTGCAAATACATTACTGTGCAAAACTTAAGAGCCGCCCCTCCTTTCTTTATAGTGTGCTTCCGAGGTGCCAGACTTTCTGGTAACTTTTTAAGTGGCCTTGAGTAATAGTTCCCCAGCTTCCTAAATGACTTTCAAAGATTTTCTTTGGATATTGTCTGCTTTTTTACAGACACATCATCAATAAACACTAGCGAAAAGGCTCCATTCTCAGTTATTGGTGCCAATGCCATAACATTGCCTCCTCCATGTTTGACAGATGATGAGATCATGAGCTGTACCTATCCTTTTCCTTCATTTTCTCTTTCCATTGTTCTGGAACAGGTTTATCTTGGTTTCATCCTTCCAAAAATTGTTTCCATAACATTACGGGCTCTTTTAGATGTTTTCTGACAAAATCTAATGTGACCTTCCTGTTCTTGAGTGTAACCAGCAGTTTGCACTGCACTGACATTCATGAAGGCTTCTTTTGAATGTATTCTCTCACAATGATAAACCTACCTCCTTGAGAGTGTTCCTAACATGGATAGATATTATGAGGGTTTTTTTCTGAACAAAACAAATGATTATACACTTCAGAGCAATTTCCCCCCTGGAATAAATAAAGTATTCTGATTCTGATTCTGATATTTGCCTTCTGTGGTCATCCAGGCCTTTTGGTGTCACTGAGGTGGCCAGTGATTTTTAAGAATGTTCAGAATTTTTTGTTTTTGTTTCAAGATTTTTGCACAGCAAATACCCAAAAGAAGAAATAACCCAAACTTGTTAGTAAGTGCAGAGTAACTCAAAGAGACATAGGAGTGTGACTGAGCTTAATTTTGCTATTGTGTGCTTCATGGCCAAAATTCACATCTCTCTGTATCCTGCAGGCTGTTTCGAGTTGGCACGGCATCTGGATTTACCACAGGAGGAGGTTGGGAAATGCTGGGTGTTAGCAATTCTTTAAGCTCACTTATGGCCTGGCATAGTCCATAGATCTACCAGGCTTAGAACTGTGTGACTTCCTCCACACGCTGCTTTAATTACTACACCTTACTACGCCACATCTGGAGCACACATGCAACCTTAATGCCTCTATCTAAATCTATTTCTAATGAAAATTGTAGCAGTTTTAATGTTTTGTTCCTACTTCTGCAGTCCACTCAAGGATGACAGAGGCACCTACAGCCCCCTGCGCACTACCATCCCACCTCATGTACACCTCCTATTGGCCAGCCTGAAACAGGATGGGCTCAGTAGGTGGTGTGAATGTGTTGAGCTGGTGTTCCTCGGCCTCCTGCTTGAATACAGGCAGGAGTGCAGTTACGGGTTGTAGTCGTGAGGAAGGATCGGGGGGGGGGGGCTCCAAGAACTTCACAGCTGAGTCCACCTGCAGACAGAGCTTGTCTTCCAATTTATGAGTAATGTTCACACCACAGACTACTCCATCGTCACACACTCCCACCAGCAGACTGCCTCTGCCACAGTTTAGGAATGCACAGCTGTATCTGCAAATGTGTTTCTGGAGAAACAAAAAACCTCCATTTAACATCATGAAACAGCTAAAAGAAATCAGACAAATTTGTAGAACTTATGTTTTTGGCTCTTTATTTAGCCCCCATTGTTTTAATCTGTCATCTTATCTGGACAATATTTTGACTGCAGGAACTAAGAACTTTTTGTGGGCTTCTCTACTTGTTCGTCCATTGGAGGAATCAGAGTCTAACTAGAGTTATACACCCATCAGGCATAACATCATGGCCACTGACAGGTGAAGTAACACTGAATATCTCTTCATTAAGGCACCTGTTAGTGGGTGGGATATGTTAAGCAACAAGTGAACAGTTTGTCCTCAAGTTGTTGTGTTAGAAGCAGGAAAAATGGGCAAGTATAAGGATTTGAGCGAGTTTGACAATTCACTTCAATTCAGTTTCATTTATATAGCTCCAGTTCACAACAAAAGTTGCCTCAAAGTGCTTTGCACTGGAAGTTAAAGATTCTACAGTATTAGAGAGAAAACCCCAACAATCAGACTGTCCCTTATGAGCTGCACTTGGTGACTGTGGGAAGGAAGAACTCCCTTTTAACAGGAAGAGACCTCCGGCAGAAAGCGAAGAGGGAAAGGAGAGAAAAGAGAAACAATAGAAGAGAGGGAACAACATTTAAAGACATGTAGCAGCAGCAAATAAACGACTGGGTCAGAGCATCTCCAAAACTGCCGCTCTCTTGGGGTGTTCCTGGTCTGTGGTGATCAGTATCTATCAAAAGTGGTGCGAGGAAGGAACAGCGATGAACCGGTTGAGTCCGTGCCTCAGGGCTGTTTTGGCAGCAAAAGGGGGACCAACACGATATTAGTCAGGTGACCCTAATGTTATGCCTGATCAGTATGAGGCAAATGTGTTCACCTCAAAAAGTGCATGCTGAACATGCTGGAGAAATGACATTGCTGATCACGTGGATGGATGGATGGAGCTACTGACAGACAATGAAGTACAGCCTTGTTAAGCTTTTACTAATTGGAAGTTCAAGATATAAATATCTTCCTTTCATTAAGGTTATAATGCTTTTGTACTGTCACCTGCAATAATGCAGTCTAGGATCTATTGAACTCACAAGGTGATGTAATAATGTTGTGGCAACTGCAATCCATTCTAAATGTTGCAAGATAACAACAGTGGAGGAAGCCAAACTGGTTGTTGCAGTGCTGGCTGTCAGCCTTTATGGTAAATGTTGCCTTGTTTGTGGCAGGGACTAAGAGGAACAGAAGTTCTTTTCCTTGTCTTGCTACAGCTTGGTTACATTCAGTGTCAGAATACACACAAAGGTTTAGTGGGCTCTAAAATGGCCCCCTAGCTCATGTGGTGGAGCTCAGCCTTGTAAGTCATACTGACATACTGCTGGACAGGCCTCAGTGCAGTTCGTAGAATCTTGGATCAAACACCCTTTTTATTTTATCCGATCAAAAGCAAAACAAAGAGCAGCAATTTCCTCAGCTTTGCCTCTTGTTCCTGTGCCTTAAATGTCATTTCCACAGCTTTCGATTCAGTGACGTTAACTACACTTGCTGTTTGTTTGGCACGATCACGACTGACGTCATGATCAAAGCTGCAGCAAAACTACTGTGTTGCCTCAATTGTCCTGTGGGGCTGACATTGCATAAGAAAGCTCATTCGGTGGCTGTTTATTTCCATTCTGGTAATCTAGTGCCCGACCCAAGTTCATGCAGCGGAAAGAAGGTGAGATGACAGAGAGCGGAAGGAACCTTATAATTCACTGGAGCTAACGCTGCAGTCAGCTTTCATTAAACCACTACGACACGATAAGATGAAGAATTTCAAAAGGTTGCAGTGGAACCTCAATGGAAGAAAAGTGAAGAAAACAATGAACTCATGACTTTTCTGTTTTTGTATTATTAAGGTTACAGATTCACCATCGCTCCTCAAAAATTCACAAAATTTTCACCCGCTCTGTTCACTTACCAGCCACTTCATTAGGTATACCTGGTTAGCTGCTTCTTAACCCAAGTATCTAATTAAATGGCAATGACTCAATGCATTCAGTCACGTAGATGTGATCAAGATGACCTGATGAAGTTCAAACTGAGCATGTGGAAGAAAGGGGATTTAAGTGACTCTGAACACGGCATGGTTGTTGCTGTCTGAGTATTCCAGGGACTGCTCATCTGCTGGGACTTTCCTGCACATCCCCTTCTTAGAGAAAGGCCTGAAACAGAGGCAGTTCTCTAGGTGAAAATGCCTTGTTGATGCCCGAGGTCAGTGGAAAATGACCAGACTGTTGGCAACAGTAACTCTAGAAAACCCCTCGTGACAAACCAAGACATGCAGAAGAACATCTGTGAAAGCACAGCGCCTGCTGGAGCCTTGAAGCAGATGTGCTACAGCAGCAGAAGACCACACTGGATGCCACTCCTGTGAGCTGAGATCAGGAACAGGAGGCTACAGTTCACAAAAACTCTTGAACACCTTGGGTCTCTTATTACCAACTTAGCATGGTTTTAATGCCACATCTGAACGACTGTTGTTGCTGACTGTGTCCCACCTTTTATGACCACAGCTTACCCATCTTCTGATGGCTGCATGCAGCAGCAGGACAACGCACTACGTCATAAAGCACAAATCATCTCAGACTGGTTTCTTGAACATGACAGATCTCAATCCTACAGAGGTGCAACTGTGTGACGCTATCGTGCCGACGTGGATCAAAATCCCTGAAGAATGCTTCCGGCACCTTGTTGAATCTATGAAGAATTAAGGCAGTTCTGAAGGCAAAAGGGGGTCCATGAATCTGGTTCCAGCGACAGTTATCTCATGAAGTGAAATTAGCAATCGGTACTGATCAACACTTATGTTCATAAGTATCTGTACAATGACATTTTTTTCTTAATATTGTATCTGTGCACTACTACAGCGGAGTTTCAGAAAATCTAATCAAGATGCGACTGATGTGCAGATTTTCAGCCATTTCTATTTATAAAGTCCCCCCATTTTTGAAGCTCAAAAGTAATCAGCCTAAACCAGCATAATTTTAAATATGATCATTTTTAAACGTGTCAAACTCACAGTGATGCTGTACAGACTGAAGTTACAAAACCCGTTCTTGTCCAAATCAAATACTTACCTAACTGTATCAAAATTTCATATATTCCAGCTTAAAAGATATTTCTTTTACATTTCAAACAATCATCTTAAAAATGGACAACTGACATTTTTTTTTTCATTTTAACCTTCATAAGAATTCAGGTGATAATGATAATCATTATTAGCTTTGAACAAATGCATTGTGTATAGAGGTGAAACTCCTTCAAGAGTTTAGTGTGTTTGAGGGAATCTTACTGAACTCAGTGGTTCGTGTCTCATCGCCAGTGTAAGCTCAGTGCTTCAGCCACAGGCACCTGCTGATGTTCTGCTGCGTGAATCTAGCATACGTCTATTATTTAAGGTCAAAGAAATAATGGGAGCTCTTAGAGACGCTGCCTTTGCAAGCCTGGTTCTGCCAGAAGTCGCTTCCTGTAAAAAGGGAATTCTTCCTTCCCGCAGTTGCCAAGTGCTTGCTCATAGCGGATCGTCTGATTGCTGCGATTTTCTCTCTAATGCTGTACGGTCTTTACCTTACAGTGTGAAGTGCCTTTATTTGTGAAATGGTGCTATATAAATAAAACTGAACTGAACTGATGAACTGAGGGTCACAGAGAGGAAGCAGAGCAAACTGTGAGTCAGTGATATGCCATACATCATTACAGATGATATTGCCATCATTATATCTGGTCTCACCTGGACTGGTGTTCCCCGGCCTTCAATGGCCTCGTTTTGGACACAGGGTGCCTGTCGCTGCCAGGTGGAAAACTTCAGCTTTATAAACAATTTGACATCTACACTGCCAAGAGCGTCCTCCTCCACCTTTTTATCTTCTTCTGTCTACAATGCATTTTTTTTTCACCTGTGAATTAGAATAGCAGTTTGACAGTGTAACAAAACAATAACGTGAGAAGCTGCCAATTGCAGGTAATCATCAGTTTTTAACACGTGCGGTCAGTTGCCTGGAAGCTCATTGTGTGTGATACAGCATAAGATACACAGTGTGAGATGATAATAAGGGGGCGTCAGTGTGCTAAGCAGATAAATGAACATGAGGAGGCTTGATAAATCATAAAGTCAAGGCTGATCAAAACAATGATCAATCAAAGCTACAAGGCATGGAGCGGTGCACGGAGCAGTGCTGCCACTACGCTGATGATGACAAAGCTTATGAGCACATATTTATATATGTATATACAGTGTTGAGCAGAGCATCTGACTTTATTCTGCTGTTCTTGTAAAAGTCAGTCTGTTTGTATCTGTCTATACAGCGGACGAACCGCCAGTGTACTTCTACACTGAGAAACTCATTATGACATCATTCTAAATTATGATGCATTACAAAGCTGAAACTCTATCTCCTGTTTGTCTCCAGGAGTGCAGTCAATAAAGGCTAGACAAATCAGATCATATGAAATCAATCACGCTCGGTTTAGGCACACACTGAGTCTACAGCACTCCATATCGGATGCCCCAAATAAGGTTGGGTAAAGGCTCCATGGTCCAGGGGGCAGTTTCACGGAGGCAAACCTGGCTCTAACTTTCAACCAGGTCTACAATCTGTTCTTTGGTGAGTCTAATGTGTGTTTCCAAGAAATACAACCCCAGTTCCACAAAGGTTGGAATGTTTGTGGAACATAAAGCGTGATTAAAAATACAATGCAATGATTTGCAAATTTCATGAATCAATACTTTATTCACAAAAGAACAGTGAAAATATATGAGTTTTTGAAAGTGAAAAATACTAGAGCATCTTGATGGCAGCCGCATGTCTCAGGATCACTGTGTAGCATCTCCTCTTCTTTTAACAACAGTCCATAAACATCTGGGAACTGAGGAGACCAGCTGCTGGACCTTTGGGAGAGAAATGTAGTCCCATTCTTGTCTGATATGGGATTTAAGTTGCTCAGTTCTGGGTCTACTTTGCCGTAGTTTGTGTTTCAGTTGGTGAAAGGGCCAGACTGCAGGCAGGCCAGTCCAGTGCCTGGACTCTATGAAGCCATGCTGGAATAGTAAGTGGTTTAGCATTGTCTTGCTGAAATATGTAAGGCCTGTCCTGAAAAAGATGTTAACTGGAGGGGAGTATATGTCGCTCTAAAACCTGTATATACCTTTTAGCATTGATGGTGCCTTTTCAGATGTGTGCGTTGCCAGTACCACTGGACCTAATGTCCCCCCTGCCATCAGAGATACAGTACAGATTTTTGAATTGAATGCTGATAACAAGCTGGATGCTTTCTCTCCTCTTTAATCTGGAAGATTTGGCATCAATGATTTACTAAAAGAATTTCAAATGTCCATTGGTCCGACCACAGAACAGTTTTCCACTTTGCCTCAGTCCATTTTAAATGCCAGAGGAGACGGCAGCATTTCTGGATCATGTTTACATATGGCTTCTTTTTCGCATGATAGAGCTTTAACCTGCATCTGTGATCAGTACAGCCAATTCTGTTTACAGACAATGACTTGTGGAAGTGCCCCTGAGCCCATGCAGTGATTTCAATGACAGAATCATGTCTGTTTGTAATGCAGCGCTGCCTGAGGACCTGAAGATCACCAGCATCTAATACTGGCTTTACTTTTCTGCTTTTTGGTTTGCTTTTGCTTTTTTGCATTACCCATCCTACCCCAAAGTTTACTCAGAACCGGGGTTCTCAGAGTTGAATGGACTGGCAAGTAGTTTAGGATACAAATAACATGTAACCATACATTTAGTCAGGGGCTTTATTCTAGTCATTTCTTTTATCTAACAGGACAGAACATGCAAACCCTCCACAGAAAGGACCTAGCCAGGGGTGCTGTGAACATGGCAATCTGATTTTATTTGTTATTTTCTGCCACTCAAACTAAGAACCTTTTTACTGTGAGGCAATATGAGGTAGATTTATTTTCCAGCAAGCAGAAATGGTTCAAATAACACAAGGTGAATGTTCTGGATGGGCCAAGTCAAAGTCCAGATCTCAGTCTAATCCTTATATACTTTAATTATTTTGTAAACCTCTGTTTTCACTTTGACATGTGAGAAGCTTTTTTTTTTTTTTTTTTTTAAATCTTTTTAAAAAGCCCATTTATATTGACCATTTAATTTATTAAAGCAATAAAAGGGTGAAACATCCAAGAGGGGTGAATACTTTTCATAGGCTTTGAAAGGACATGACTTTCATATAATAATTATTTTCTGTGAATACGTATTAGGCCTGCCGCTTCTTTTGTTCTCCACTTGTCCTGTTCGTCAAATATTTTTGGGTAGGTCAGGCATAAGGACTGAGCTGAAAATCAGCTGACAGAAATATCAGGATGAATTCTGAAGTGTTCAGGGCTATGCTTTACTATTTAGACAAATGCTGCAAAAATGGTCTTTACAGTGCAAATGGACAATGAGTCAAAGCATACTGCAAAAGCAACCCAAGAGTTTCTCAATGCACAGAAATGGGACAGTCTTCAATGACCACATCAGTCACCTGATCTCAACTCAATAGAGCAGCTTTTCAGCTGCTGAAGGCAAAACTGAAGGCAGAGACCCACAAACAAGCAGCAACTGAAGAGGCAAATTGTCAAAAGTTACATCAATGTCCAAATACTTTTGGACATCACTTATTCTGACCTCTTAATATTTGCCGGTGTACCTTTCAACTTATGACCTAAAAACGACGTGTTTCTGAATATTAATCATTTTGCACCAGTTTTTGATTTGACTTTCATCTTCTCTCTTCCTGTTACGTTTTTATTTGTTTGGCATGCATGCATGCATGCATTTGCACATGTGCACACTTGTAGGATGTGAGATCTGGAGCTGTTGTTGGCCAACCACAGCTGCAGGAGTTGTTTTTCTGCTCTTGTTGGTGTGAAGACTGACGTCATGTGAGGGTGCCACACAAGCTGCCATTGTGAGGCAGGAAATGAGTGGTCAAAATCTGCAAAGTTAAAGCTTTACAGCTGGTGTGAAGCAGCTTCTACATTTCTAATAATGCTACAAGGGGTGCTACTAGTTACACCAGGGAAACTGAGTTGCCCTGATTACATCATCAGATACTTTTTGGGACTGTGAAAGCACCAAGTCGAGCCACCAAAGACACTCAGGGCGCATTGAGTATAAAACTACAACACTGTGGAAAAGTCTCGAGCCACCCTTCATTTCTTTATATTTTACTTCCAAGAAGCCGGACTTTCTTTTATTGACTACAGTTCTGCCTTCGACACAGTCAGCCCGCACAAACTCGTAAACTGTCCACACTAGGCCTGCACCCTACCCTCTGTGACTGGCTCCTAGACTTTCTGACTGGCAGGCCCCATATCACAGCATTACCAGCATTAGAACAAACACGGGCACTCCACAGGGATGCGTCCTCAGTCCCACCCTCTACAGTCTGTTCACCCATAACTGTGTCTCCTCCCACAAGGACCACATCGTCTCAAAGTTCATGGAGTAAAAAAGCTCGCCAGTGGCTGCATTTCCTTCAGAAACTGTGTTATTTTAATGTCAGTTGTACTTTTATGAAAATGTTTTACTGTGTTTTATTGAATCTGTACTTTTCTCAGTTGGTATGGCCTTCTTAACACCAAACACAAAAACAAATTTCAGGGTGGTGTGAAGTTGTGTTGCAAAGTGGCAGGCATCACTTTAAATGACCTATCAACACTTTACAACTCAAGGCTAAATTTATTCATGTTCAGTCGTCTCACCCTTTGGCAATGGAGTTTGAACTCCTTCCATCTAGGTATAAATTACCACACTGCTGGACCAACAGACTTAAATACTCCTTTGGCACTGCAGTTATTTAGGCTCTAAATGAAAAACTGCAGTGTTGTGGTTTTACTTGCTTGTGTCTGTTTTTGAGAGTTTGCTTGTTTTGTTTTGTTGCTAGCTGTACCACAAATTGCCAATGGGGGATAATAAAGTTCATCTTGACCCTGACCTTGACCGACGGCCCTGCAGTGATGGGACGCATCACTGGCGGAACAAAGTGACCTACAGGAGGGAGGTGGCCAGTCTGGTTGCACAGTGTGAAGACCACAACCTCACAAAATAGACAAGATGAAGGAGATGATAGTGGACGTGAGGAAGGAGAGGAGACTTCATCAGCCACTGTCTTTTGGGATCTTAAAGTGGGGAGAGAGTGAGAAACTTCAAGTACCAGGGCATCTACATCAGTGAGGACCTCACCTGGACACTTAAGACCACACTGATGGTTAAGAGGGCCCAGCAGCGGCTGTGCTTCCTGAGGAGGCTGAGGAAGTTTGGTATGGTGACTAAGATCCTCAGAAAATTCTACAGCTGCATTGCTGAGAGCACCTTGACCAGCTGCATCACTGTATGGTACGGTGACTGCTATGGACCGCAAACGTCTGCAGAAAGTAAGGACTGCTGAGAAGATCATCTGGACTCCACTGCCCTCTCTGCAGAGCATTTACTACTGTCCACAGGAGATCTGCCTCCATCCTCAAAGACCCCACACACCCCCAACAAGGACTGGTCAAACTTCTACTCTCGACCCGGCAGTACAGAAGTGTCAAATGTAGGACCTCAAGCCTAAAAACTCCTTCTTTCCGACTGCCATCAGACTCCTAAACAGCTAACCCGAGTCTGCAATCACACTACCTCATGTTTCTACACCTGTTTACATTTTCAGCAGCAATGCATAACTGGTTTCACTGGTTTCTGCACAAATATGTACATCTGTTTATGTTTATATTTCTATTGCATCTGTCACATGCTGCCCTCTCAAATTGTCTTAATTATCTTATTGTATACTTTTACATTTTCTGTTGCCACATATAATTTTGCCACATATAATTTTGCACAATAATTTCATAGTTATGTTTATATTTCTATTGCACCTATCATATGCTGCCCTCTTAATTGTCTTACTGTATACTATTACATTTTCAGTTACTATGCACACCTTATTCTACTGCTTTCTGCACATATGTACAGTGTTTCATAGTTTGTTTCTATTTTTACATTTATATATTACATGTTACACGCTGCTCTCAAATTGTTTTGTATATAATTATATTGTATATTATAACTTGTATATGTAAATTTTATATTATTGGCATTCCCTGTAGACAGCAAAGTAAGAATATCATTGCACAGGAAAACGTGTTTCCTTACTGTGTTTATGACAATAAAACTTGATTTGATTTGATTTCTTGGAATTTTTAAAATGGTCTTAAGCAATAGTTCTCCAGGCTTTCTGAAGATCTTTCAAAGCTTTTCTTTGAACATTGGCTGCTTTTTCGTTCATTTTTAGACGGTGCCCTATGAGCAAGCACTTGGTGACAGTGGGAAGGAAGAACTCCCTTTTAACAGGAAGAGACCACCGGCAGAACCAGGCTCGGGGAGGGGCAGCCATCCCTAATGATCCCACACTTCTTCAATACAGAGGAACGTTCTTATGTTTGTTTGTGAAGCCACGTAAAACTGACCTGTGAATGATTCAGGAATAAAAAAGGCTCCTAACACAAGGGATGAGCCAGTGTTGTGTCTGCGCATGACAGACAACTTAGCAAAGAACCCATTTTAAGGTGTATAGTTGGGCACTTTGAATTTGCATGCACTTCTTTAGTTGAATCTTCAAAAAATGCCTACAATAACACAGTTTGAGAGGCAGAAAATAGTATTACAAAGAGTTATTAGCCAAAAATTTTGCATATCTTGCCATGGTGTGCAGTGTGTCCTTTAAAATTTGATGAAACTGGACAAGTGGAGCACAAAAGAAAAAGTGGCAAACCTAAAAAATTATCTACAGCTGATGATAAATGCAGTGCCATCTGGAAAGTATCTGATATGCTGCAGCTTCATTTTTCTGTATGGCAATGACTCCAAACGCACTGCCAATGCAGTAAAAGACTACCTGGATAAAATTCAGTCTGATTGTTGGGTTTTCTCTCCAATGTTGTAGCAGTGCTTCTCAAGCTGTGGGGCAGGCCCCACTGGTGGGGCACAGAGCTGGACAATCAGGTGGAAAATATGCAGTGAACCTGAGTTGAATAGATTTTTAAAAAGAATTTTATAATTTTTAAAATTATTTTACTATTTTTTTTTAAAGAAAATCAAACAAATAAGTGTTTGCTGACACTATGATATGCACATTTATTTAAGTAAACGTTTAACACGGATCCTTTTTTTGCTTAGGCATCGAAAATTCTGGAGTGTGGAGCTTGCATTTTTGTGGGGTGGGGCACAGACTTTTTTGGCTTCCTAAGTGGAACTTGCCAAAAGAAGTTTGAGAACCACCGCCTTACAGTATAAAGCCCTTTGATTGAACTTGATGAACTGGAGCTATATAAATAAAATTGCAGTGATCTTGATAGAGAATGGAACGAAAAGCGGCCGACATCCGAAGACGAGGTTTGCAATGTCCTTCGAGAAGTATTGCTGAAGAGAAGAAGTTCAGGATGTGTTGAAGAATAAAGGTGGTCATACAAAATATTTACTTTCAAGCTGCTTAGAATTGTACAAACTCTGTCTTTGCCTCATTTTCATTTATGTTTGCATGTTTCAAATGTTTCAGTTTCAACAGCTATTTCCCAGAAATGAAGGGTGGATCAAGAAATGCACAGTACCTATTTTTAGATACTGGTACATCCCTGCGACTCTGACATTTTAAACTGGTTGAGTATGCCTTTAAAGCACCAAACTGCTCACAACACAGGAAGCTTAGTACATTTTGTTTGTTCCTGTGAAACCAGGAAGAATTCTCACGGTCATGTGGTTCCTGATGCAATGCCAAGAAGCAGCCAGCAGGGGGCAACAGAGCACCAGCACTTTTTTCACTGCCCTCCCGCCCCCCCCCCTGCCTTGTGGAAGGTGGAGGCAGTGCCCACTCATTGGTGATTAAGGTTCTGCTGATGAGTCACGAGGAGAGGGTGGGAGGTAGGATGGGACACAGAGATAAAGAGAAATAGGAGATGGGGGGGTTCGGGGAGTGGGGGTTGGGGAGGACTGCTTACATTACCTCCAGGTGTCCTCTCACGTTGCCAGGAGGCTGACAGATTTCTGCTGTCTGGCCATGAATCTGCCTGCTCCGTGCTCTCCTGTCAGGGCCCCTGCTTGTCCATTTTTCTGCAGCGCATTCAGAACGTGCACACGTATCCTCTGGCAGGGACAAGGGTCAAATCAACAAACGTTTTTTTTTTTTTTGTTGTTGTTGTTGTTGCAGCAAATTTTATGTGACATCAGGATCTGAATAAATACATCCGGAGAACAACTAGAGGATAATATGAAACTTAAGCGTCTGCCAAATGCAGAAGATATTGATTTTTTTTTCAAATTTTCAGATAACTCAAAATTCGATTTCCTGCATCTGCCCGGCGGTCCTCACATGAGCGCGGGGCATGTTTTGCAGCTATTTTACATGCAGTTTCACTTTGTCAGCCCATTCAACACTCATCTCAGCGTGCTTCCTCTTTGTTTCGTGTCACATTTCCGGTTCTGTGGTCCTTTCGGCCCTGCAGCAAACATCTGTGGGGGGTTGTTTTTCATTTTTCATCTCTATCTCACTTGTTCTATTTGTGCGGTTGACTTAGCTCAAGCATAGCCACGCGCGGCAGCGCGCAGCAGCAGCTGTGAGTTAGTGTCTATCAGCCAGCTAAGCTGCACGGGGGCGGCTGACTAAGTCTTCTTACCATGCAGAAACTTTGCCTCCCTCCTCCCAGCCTGCCCACACACACCGAGCGAGCGTCACGTTGTGTTTTGTTGTTCTCATGGCTCAGGTGTCGTCACAGAGGAGCGATTGTAAATGCACGTATGCGGTCTGTGGACGCCGTGAATGGAGCTTAAAGGGAAACTACTACATTTATAAAATGCAGCAAAATCTTAAAAGATGAGCCCAGAGATGTTGATCCTTACACGATGGGATGAGAAACTGTCCCTTTGTAACAGCAGCGAGAGTCTCTGTGCCTGTCTTTAGGAACTATACCTGCTTTTGTCATGTCTGAGCAATCTGGCAGCTTCTTTTTGTTTGTCCCCTCGCACCAGCGGTGTGATTTTTGCACGCCTGAGTCAACATGAGCATCACGCCTTGGAGAACTTTTTCCGGTGCTTCTGACTCACTGCCTGTCCTGGGATCATATGGGTCCAAAGCACCAGCCTCTACAGAAGCTAAAGAATAAACGCGCTTCAGTTTCCGGGAGTTCATTTTATTTTTTTCCTCTACTAATATTTACTTAAAGAAGTCACAGCTTTTACATAATCAAGACATCTTGTTACGGCAGCAGTGAGCCAGCTGAGTAAAACTGTCATATATTTGAAGGGTGATGCATTCAGGCAGGCTATGACCTCAAGCTGATGAGCTCTGGAAGGTAAACAGCTAACAGTGTACACAAACACAGAGGATATCTGCAGGAAGCTTTGTCACTTTACTAAATGTTCTTTCTTTATGTCATACAACTTCAACAATGAAATGACAAGTCGGCCGCCTTCTGCGGTTGCTAAATTAACTTCTCTTTTTCAGTAGTGAGTTTGCTTTGCTGGGACAGCCCCCAGATAGCCTAGTTTCGCTGTAGTGGTTGCTGGTTTCTGCGATGGTGTTTGAAGAAACTTTTGGAGTTCTCTTAAGCCCCTGTCACATTTTGACCATTTACCCAACGTGTGCCAGCGCATCAAAATTTCACAGCACTACAATGATTTTTTTTTTTAATTATGGATGTATACATCACATATTAGTGACTTATATAGAACATTTTGATAACTTATAGATAATTTATACCAAAGAATGCTATGCGTGTTGCCGGCATGCGTGTAGCCAATTCGCAGCATCAACTTCGCTGTCACAGTACAACATCACCTCCTGGCCATGGACACATGTAGGGACCGTCATCACCCACACCCTCATCACCCTGATGCTCACCCTGTGATGGAGATGAGGTTCCAGGCATTGTCGCTGTGTCCATGGCCGACACCTTCTCTCAGCCAATACGCCATTATACGGTAGCTGTAAAAATGCATTCAGTAAGTGCTGTGGTCGTCCTGAACACGTTAAACACGTTTAGGGCCCTGTCACACCATGATGATTTAACAAATTCCTCTAAAACGTTGGCATACGCAGAACAATGGTGTTATATGGACAAATACAGAACCTATTGCTAACATATATAAACTGTAATACCCACGAATGCTAGCGTATTGCCAGTATTCACAACTTGAAGCCTATTTATTCCACTTCCCTTAAACGCAGCACACACGCTATTATACAGTAGCTGTATGTTAGAAACATTCAGTACGACCAGAACAAAGACGTCTACAAACGTCAATATCTGTTGGAGGTAAATTCAATATTTGTTACACAAAGGTTAAAAACATGTCACTCATAGGTTAGAAATTAGTTTTGGGTATGCTGGACATTATCTGGACGTATTTCAACTTATGAATAACTAACAAGTAACATGTGTGAACATGTGTCAACAATCACATAACTTACCTACAACTTATGGCCTACATATGCAGGTCATATGAGCCATACGCTGGCTTACATCGGAAATTTTGTGCATGCTCAAAATTTTCCGTCGACCTCGCCATGCTATGACATATCCTAGCGTACTTCAGCATGCTCTTAACTCATACAAAACTTACCTAGAACTTGATCAGCATACGCCAGTGTATTTGCGTTTTTTTTCCCACGTGGGCATGTGCTGGCTAAATAGTCAAGGTGTGACAGGGGCTTTGGGATCACAGGGAGGCTGGAGCTTGTTCCAACTGTCACAGGGCGAGAGGCAGAGTACAACCCTGGACCAGTCGGTCACAGGTCAGCCACACAGAAAACCACTCTCATATTCTCACCTACAGCAGTCCTTGGACTGTTTGAGGAATCTGGCGCACCCAGAGAAAACCTGCATGGGGGGAACCTGCAAACTCCACACGGAAAAACCCCAGACTGGCCAGAGAGAAGGTTCAAAAAAAGAAACTTTTTGCTCTTAGGCCCGGGGCAGTTTTAGGACTTTTTTTTAAATGGGGTGGAGCAGGGGGGAACAAGAATAAGGCTGTGGGGGAGCCCCACGGGAAATCAGACATAAAATCAGTGTAAATGGGTTTTTGGGCTCGTGAGCAAACCTGTATCCTATTTATCAGATTTATCTTCTGAAAAGCTGTGCTGCTCAGGAGTTTCAACATTTTAAACTGGACATTTGGTTTGCAAAAAGACATATTTGGACTGTTTCTAAAACTGAAGGCTGTAGTGTCTCTGTAGTGTAGTGGTTTGTTCATTTGGCTTCTAAGTGAAAAGTCCTTGGTTCAAGTCCAGGTGGTGGTGGAAACCTGTATCACTGCTTTGTGTAAGAGAGGGCATCCAGGGTAAATCTATATCAATTTGTCTGTGTGTTTGCCCTTGAGGAAACACAAGGAAGTAGCCAAAGGCAGTGTAAGGAGTTAAGTTACAGTCCTGTTTGAGTGTGTTTATATATATTCAGCGGACATACACATTATGTAGAACAACATGTTTCAGGATCATGTACATTATATTCTTGGATCATTGCAGCATTGTTAAATTTAATTGCTTATATATTACAGGATATTTTATTGATCCCCAACCGGGGAAATTACAAAACAAATATTAACACTCTTGTTGTTATACACACACACTTTTTTCATACATGCAGTTCTGAACACACACAGAGAACTAGTGACGTGCAGAGGTGCCTTGCTCAAGGGCTTGCTCAACTCCTCTCCAGGCCTTTGGTATGTCCCTGTTGAGTCCTAAATTTGCCTCCAGGGAGTTTTTAACCAGTGCTGCTCAGCAGCTTCTGGTTCCCAACCAGTTTTAATTTACACACGTAACATGAACTGGTTCTCATGCAACCCTTTTCTACTTTGACTGAGCACTCAAGTCAGATCAAACCACCAACCTTCCTGTTGGAAGATGACCCGCTTTACCTCCTGAGCCACAGCCGTTTTCATCTTCATCTTTCGGCCGTTCCTGTTGTTCCTGTCACCACAGTGGATCATCTGCCTCCATCCCACCCCATCCCTTGCATCCTCTTCCGTCACACCAACCCTCTGCATGTCCTCCTTCACTACGTCCATCAACCTTCTCTGTGGTCTTCCTCTTCTCCTCCTGGCTGGCAGCTCCATCTTCAGCATCCTTTGTCCAATATATCCACTGTCCCTCCTCTGAACATGTCCAAACCATCTCAGCCTTGCCTCTTTGACTTTGCCTCCAAACTTTATAGTCCCTACATTCAAAGTCCCTACTCTCACCTGGACCCTCCTAGATGGCGGCGCGGCAGCAGCACGCAGTGGCCACTCCAGGAGCCAAAAATGGTGCTTATATCCTCGTAATTATACCTTAAAATCGGTATAATTATCCTTGTCTAGCCCGATTATTCTCAGTATGTGTCATATGTCTATATGTTTATGTTGCACCAGGTCCCGGAGAAACGCCATCTCATTTCACTATGTTCTGCATCAGCTATATGTGGTTGAAATGACAATAAAGAATCTTGAATCTTGAATCTACCTTTCCTTCTCTCTCTCTGCCTCCTAGTCCTCCTCCCCCTCTCCTTCTGCTTTGTCTTCTTTGTCCAACATTAGCACAGTTTCCAGTCACCCTGTTTGCTAACGGCACAGGAGGCAGGCCATGACCAATTCGTTATGGAAGTCGTATTATAAATCCCCATGTTTGATTTGGAAAAGATTTTACGCTGGATGACCTTTTTGACACAACCCTCCCCATTTACCCGGGCTTGGGACTAGGAGTACACTTGCTTGTGGGCCCCTGTGGCTGGGTTTGAGCCACAGTCGTCTGCACTATAATAAGTAACTAAAGCTTTCAAATAAATAGCATGGAGTGCAAATGATAAATATAAGCAGAAAGTAGCATGACATAGATAAAGTCGCACAGGTAGCCTACATTAGTGCAATGATTTCCACATTCACCTTATAAGTGAAAGGTCCCTGGTTTGATTCCAGGTGGAGATACAAGCCTCTCACCATGGAGGGTTGCATGAGTAAGGGCATCCCGCATAAAACCTCTGTCAAATTACCAATATGGGTTAATGTGCTGTGGCGACCCCCTCGGGAAACACAAGGGAGCAGCTGAAGGTACATATATAAGTAGCCTACAATAAACGTACACTTCAGTAAATGTACTAAGTTACATTTCTACTGGCCCTATCCATGCTCTTATCCAGTGCTCTATTCCAAGGGCACTGAGGGGGCTGGTGCCACCCCATGCCCCCCTTCAGAACGGGCCCCACGGGCGCACCTTGTCTATATCATATTGAGATTGACATGTCATAACTAGACTGTTAAAATCCTGCATGCAGCAGCTCGCTCCTTCTTCACGAGGTAGAACAAATAAACCACAGAGGGTGTTTACACATGCTTAATCAGGCAGGGACACAGACATCCATAATCAGTCACAGTCTGCACCAACAAGTCCAAACACTTCCATTGGCTGGACGGGGATTTTTTTTCCCATGATCCTAAAGAGCACGTCACTCAATATTTAAAATAAACATTTTTCAATTTAGAGCATGGCTGGAGCTATTTTTATAAAACCTTCAAAGTTCTTTAAATTTTCAGACTGGCTGACTATAATGTCTTTAAGTGATGATGGACCATGATTTGTCTTTACTGAGCTGAGTGGTTCTTGTCATAGTGTGGAATACTAAAACAGCTGAATAGGCTTAATGGCTGCATACCTCAGTACCACGCAACTGAAGAGTGTACTGTGAAGCAGGATTAATGGGTTAATTTATTGTTCGCATCTTGAGCCTAAAGAGTTCAGTGTCGCAAATGTGGCTTTCTGTTTACTGCTGGTAACTTATGCGGGCAGCATAATCTGGTCTGGAGCAGGCCGTGTTCAGTTTAGGCTCAAATTTAGCTGTAAAAAAGCCCTCCAGATATACATTAAATCATTAACTCTTTACAATGCAACTCATCTGTCTACATAATAACTTGCTCTCTTATTTTTTTACATTTAGTTTCAGCGCTGCACTCTATACATGTGATATTTTGCACAGTACAAGTTTTGTTTTGCTCTGTGGATTATGAAATATTTTGCTCTTTATACAGGGTGTTACAAAAAGATGGACCTAGTTTGAAATCACTATATCTCTGCAACCATGAACCGCCCGTGAATGAAACATTTATTACATGAAAGAGCGGGGCATAGAGTTTTAATGGACCACAACTAAACCATTTGGAACTATGTGTAATTGTCCCATGTTGCTATCAAGAAATACACCGCATTGGAATTTGGTCCATCTTTTGGAAACACCCTGTATTACTGTTGTTGTCGTTACTACTGTCACATTAACTGCTGTACAAAAAAAATTTCCCAGTTATGGTATAAATAAATGTATCTTATCTCATCTTGTCTTATATGAGTAATGCAGATTCTGAGCTAATGCAGTATGTTACACACTCACTGGTGACATCATTAGGTATATCTGTTTTTCAAGCGCTGAGTAATGCAAACATCTAAGCAACTAATCACATAGTCTCCCCATAGTGTAGTGGTTTACATAATCGCCTTACAAGTGAAAGGTCTTTAGTTCAATTCAATTCAATTCAATTTTATTTATATAGCACCAATTCACAACAAGAGTTGCTTCAAGACACACTGTTTTATCTTTACCCTACAGTGTGAAGTGCCTCGAGGCGACTTTTGTTGTGAATTGGCGCTATATAAATAAAATTGAATTGAATTGAATTGAAAAAAGACCCTGCAGAGAGAAAACCCCAACAATCAGACCATCCACTATGAGCAAGCACTTGGTGACTGTGGGAAGAAAGAACTCCCTTTTAACAGGAAGAGACCTCCGGCAGAACCAGGCTCAGGGAGGGGCAGCTATCTGCCTTGACAGGTTGGGAGTGAGAAGAGAGAGAGAGAAGAGAGAAAGGAGAGCAGAGAGAGACACAGACTATGGGAGAGAGAAGACACCATTTAATGACATGCAGCAGAAACAAATAAATGATGGGGAGTGAAAACAGGTGGGTGGAGAAGAAATGCCCAGCACATCATAAGAAGCCCCCCAGCAGCCTAAACCTATTGCAGCATAACTAAGCTCTAACTATTAGCTTTATGACAAAGGAAAATTTGAAGCCTGATCTTAAATGTAGAGAGGGTGTCTGTCTCCTGAAGACAAACTGGGAGCTGGTTCCGTAGGAGAGGGGCCTGATAGCTGAAGGCTCTGCCTTTAGGAACCACAAGTTTTCTCCCTGTTACTGTAATGTAAAGTGCCTTGAGTGTCTTTTTTGTGAACTGAAACCATATAAATAAACCTGAACTGAAACTGAATGGGCAGCCAACAAGTTTGCAGCAACTGTGTGATGCTGTCATGTCAGTATGGACCAAAATTTCAGAGGAAAGCTTGCAGCGCCATGAAGAATTAAGGCGGTTCTGAAAGCAAAACGGGGTCCAGCATCTAATGCGATCAAGGTGTATCTAATGAAGTGGCTAGATGGTGTATGTACAAAGCTGTTGAGCTGTATGTTAATAATGCTACATAAAAACTGATTCAGTAGAGTTAAAGCACATCAGACTGTAGGCTATATAGGTAGCAATATCATGGACATGTGCTGTGGCATCATATTTTTCTTTCCCATTTCCACGTTTCCTTCATTATGGGGAAGCACGAGACCAGAGAGCACTTCTTCAGTTTCAACTTTAAAATGATCCAGTTTAAAGTTTAAGAACTCCAGTTAGAAATAAACAGCAGCACTGACACAAAATATATTCACTTATAAATTTGAAGGGATAAACAATCCTCTGCAGCTTTCCTCTCTTGCCTCTTTAATGACTCCATGACCTGTTCCTCCTGACTGGCAAAGGCAGCTCACACCTATTTAGGCACAATATGAAAATCTTATTTACTCCTTTTGCAAAATTCAAAACCCGTTTTCACTCATTAAAATGTATCTTAAAAATTGTGGAAAACTCTTAAATGGTAAGAAATATCACAATATCATGGGGAGTGTTTCAGTTTCCAGACTCCACTTATTTAATATCCATGATGTAAAGTAACAAAAACAAGCACTGATACCCTGGATGTTTCATCTGTTTCATGATAATCACCTGGAGAAATTTTCAAAAATTGCATTTTGGTTGCAGTTTCAAGGGTCAGATCCGGCTGGCCGAAAGATGTTATAGCAAATATGTACATTTACCTACAATTTGACACTAGGCTTATTTTCTAGCCTCTATTCCTGCGGTATCAAAATAACTTCTGAGACGAGAAACATGCCAACTTTCACCAAATGTCAGAAAGTAACAATGGAAATACACATTTCCTCCTGCCTGAGCTTTGTCTGGCATGCATATCCTGATTAAAACAGGCATTGTGGAGGATTTGAACGTGCAATCTTTCGGTCCTTTGTTGAGACCGATTTTCAGTTCATGTGGCTGAAGGACCAATGAGTGAATGCCACGGCCAGATGATCCTCATTTGTCGAGCCGCAATTCATGAATCAAGAATTGCTCTTAGAGTGTTGGTCAGATTCTAGTAAAACTTACAATCACCTATTGGGTCTTCACCAAAACTGTGTTCGAGGTCAAGGTCGTACCTATCGATTTACAGGGATTTTTCCATTTTCACAAGAATCATCTGGCAAAGGTAGCCCCACATGGAGGAGAGAGAGTGAGGAAAGAGGAGGGAAGAGCAGGAGAGGCAGAGGTATCAAACTCTGGCACCGTGACACTTTTTGGTCATGATCACAGAGGACGTGGTCCAATACGATTGACTCCCACACTGAGAAGGTGTGGTTGGGGCCTTCCTATCATCATTATGCTAACATCAGTAATATGGTCACATACAGTATTTCTAAACCTTCTGTGCCCATGGTTACTATTGACCATGTATTCATAATACTCCTGAACTTTAACATTTTCATTTAATGGTGATCGAGATTATTTTGTCTTTGATGTGACTGTTCATGAGCCTCCTTTACTTCGCCAACCCTCCATCCATTTTCTACCACTTATCCAGAGCCAGGTCAAAGGGGCAGCAGTCTAAGAGACACCCAGAACTTCCTCTCCCCAGCCCCCTCCTCCAGCTCTTCTGGGGGGACACCAAGGTGTTCCCAAGCCAACCGAGAGATATGATCTCTCCAGCATGTTTTGGGTCTGCCACGGGGCCTCTTCCTCCTTGGTGGGACATGCCAAGCCAGAGGGCATCCTAATCAGATGCCTGAACCACTTCAGCTGGCTTCTTTCAATGTACAGGAGGAGCGGCTTTACTCTGAGCCCCTCCCAAATGACCTCACCCTGACTCTAAGGGATAGGCCAGACACCCTGTGGAGGAAGCTCATTTCAACTGCTTGTATCCACGACCTGTTCCTTTTGATCACTACCCAGAGCTTGTGACCATAGGTGAGGGTAGGAATGTAGATTGACTGGTAAATCGACAGCACTGTCAAGCTCATGCTCCCTCCTTCCCTCACAGTGAAACTGGTTCTGGAGTCCTTGACGTATGTGTTTATTTTCATTCTCATTAGTTTGTGAAATGCAGCCAACAAATGACAAGAAAATGACTACTTTCTCTCTCCACTACACACATTACGATAACCCGGGAATTATGACAGAATGTGAGCTGAATGAGCTACTATGTCATTGACGTTCTGGTTGGCGTGGCTCACCTATGAACCAATAACACTTCAATGAAAAACAATTAATGTGCACTATATCATTTTAATTCCAAACGGTGGAATAAAAAAATAAAGAGACACATCTGACTGAGTTGTATATAATACTGAAAGGGGGACAGAGTCTGCAGTATTTGTGCAAATAATTCAGTACCTCGGTTGTCCTCTAGTTTACCTGGTAAACAAATGACATGTATCATGGTTCCAGCACAAAAGCAAAGTTAATCTAAGAGGGTAATAAAAGCTTCAGATACGGAAGATGTTTGAGCGATCGCTGGCAGGGTAATGTCATGCTTGTTAGTGAAGCTCAGGAGGAGGATGGCAGTGACTGCTGTGGCCCAATCAAATCAAAATGACAGAGTGACCTTGGAAAGGCGCAGGGAGGATATATTTTTAGCCAGTCATTCTCACAGGGACCACCCCCCCCCTTTTTTTTTTTTTCCTTTTCTTCTCCGCCACTGACTGCCTGGTTTTCTCTATAGGGACACCTGTTTACAGAGCAGAGCTCATGAGATGGCCAGAGCTCTAAGCTGAGGGAGTAGAGAGGGGGAATTGACTGCTTCACATCACTCGCCTTTCTGACAAGTCTTTTTTCAAGCTCTGTCAATAAAAAGGCTTTGTTTGCACAGTGGGTGCCGCGAGGAGAGCTTGACTCATCTATTGAAATCAAGTCTCTGAGGTGTTTAGAGAGCCTTTGCTCACGCAAGTTGTTGGATAAAACAACTTTTTTTTTTTTTTTTCATTTGGCTTGATTTCTGCACTGTGTTTTGTGCTCTTGTAAGAATAGTTACGTTGTTGGCTGAAGACAGAATTCTGGTTTTTCTGCAAAACAACAGTAATCCTGCCATCCCTGAGTGCAAATAGCACTCTCACTTAAGTGTAGTGGTTGAAATTGTTCCAATTTTTAGGGAGCTGGTCAACGAGCCATCCATCCATTTATCACTTATCCAGAGCTCAGTTGCAGGCTAAACAAGTTAGTCAAGACATCTTTTCCCAGTAGCTTTTATCAGCTCCTCCTAGGTCCTGATCTCAAGGTGTTACCAGATACATATATCCCCAAGACCTCACCATTTCTGAGTGCATCCTAAAATCTGCTTTAACACTTTTAGAGCCATTAGAGGTGTGAAGAAATAAACATTTTTATGCAACTGCAAAGTTAAGATAAACTAATTATATACAACCCCAATTCCAAAAAGGTTGGAATGCAGTGTATATAAAAACACAATACAATGATTTTCAAATCTCATAACTCAATATTTTATTCACAACAGAACATAGAAAACATACCAGATGTTGAAATTGAGACATTTTACTATTTCATGGACAAATACTAGCTCAACTTGGATTTGATGGCAGCAACATTTTTCAAAAAAGTTGGGACAAGGGCAACAAAAGGCTGGCAACGTTAAGTGGTACTAAAAGGAAACCTGCTGTAACTAATGAAGTCAATTGGCAACAAGCCAGGAATGTGATTGGGTATAAAAAGAGCACCTTAGAGAGGCAGAATCTCTCAGACAAAGATGGGCAGAGGTTCAGCAATCTGTGGGAAACTGCATCTACAAATTGTGGAGCAATTTCAGAATAATGTTTCTCAACATGAAATTGCAGACTTTGAATATTCCGTCATCTACAGTACATAATATCATCAAAAGATTACTAGAATCTGGAGACGCCTCTGTGACCAAGGACCACAGGCTGCACTGCATTACAAACAGACATGATTCTGTCATGGAAATCACTGCATGGACTCAGGAACACTTCCACAAATCATCGTCTGTGAGCACATTTGGCCGTGCCATCCACAAATGCAGGTTAAAGCTCTGCCATGCAAAGAAGAAGACATACTGTATGTGAACATGATCCAGAAACACTGCTGTCTTCTCTGGGCCAAAACTCATTTAAAATGGACTGAAGCAAAGTGGGAAACTGTTCTGTGGTCAGATTAATCAAAGATGAGAGGGACCACCCGTATTGTTATCAGCACTCATTTCAAAAGCCTGAATCTTTAATTGTATCAGGATGCATTAGTACCTATGGTATTTTCAACTTGCACATCTGGAAAGGCTCCATCAGTATTGAAAGGTAAAGTATATACAGGTTTTAGAGCAGCATATGCTCCCCTCGAGACAATGTTTTTATTAGGAAAGGCCTTGCATATTTCAGCAAAACAATGCTTAACCAAATAGTGCAGCCATTACAACAGCATGGCTTCAAAGTAGAAGAGGCCAGGTGCTGGACTGGCCTGCCTGCAGGCCAGACCTTTGGCACATAATGAAACACAAAATACAACAAAGAAGACCCAGGATTGCTGAACAACTTGAATCCTATATCAGACAAGAATGGGACAGCATACCACTCTCAAAGGTCCAGCAGCTGGTCTCCTCAGTTCCCAGATGTTTATGGACTGTTATTAAAAGAAGAGTGGATGCTACACAGTGGGAAACATCCACCTGTCCAATTTTCTGAGATGCGTTGCTGCCAATTTCAAGATGAGTTTGTAAAATTGTCTCACTGACATTTGACACATTGTCTGTGTTCTTTTGTGAATAAAATATTAGTTTGTGAGATTTGCAAATCATTGCATTGTGTTATATTTAATGCAGCGTCCAAACCTTTGTGGAACTGGGGTTGTAGGTGACAAGTGATGTTGATGTCAGTGTTGTGACCCCAAATATTCTCAATATAAAAGATGAATTATCTTTATTCTGTGCAGTGTCCCTAATTTTGTGGAATTGGGATTGTATATGAAAAGCTTTTAAAATGAGTCAAAAGCCTTCCCTGAATTAGCCAGACTTCTGGGATAACAGTGCTACTGTGATGCGGCAACAATGGTGGCAAAAGACAAAAATAAAAATGCAGGGTACACGTGATTGTGTTTGGCATGTAAATTAATTTAAGCTGCTTTTGTGAAAAGAGTTGTGAACACGAAGAGATGAGGAGGGAAATTTTAGGCAATCCTCATCTGTTAGTCTCCTAACTCCTTCTGGTTTCAGTCCTATTTAGACAACTCATTAGTAGCACGGATGTAAAAACAATGAAAAGAATGAGAGAACACATGTGGGGGAAGGGGAGCCAATAGTGAATCCTCAAGGACACAGTGTGCTGTGGGAGCCTGGCTGAGGTGTTGCAGGAAAGCAAGCGTGGATAAGAGGAGGGGGTGGGAGGAAGGACTGCTGACGCATTTAAGAGCTGGCGGAGGGGTGAGGAGAGGGGAGGCTGCTGACGTCTGGACAGCCATGCAAATCTAGGAAACCAAGGAGATGGCCCTGGTCCAAAGTCTGCCCGGTGAACCGTGGTGATTCCTGACAAAAGATGAAATGAAGCACCAGGGAGGCTTCATACGGCAAGTTTGGATTTCTTTGTTTGGCTGTTTGGCAGCACTTGCCTCTGTTTCACAGAGAGTGGTCCACTTAAGTGAAGAGCGCCTTGTTGACAAGAGAGTTTTGGACACATATAATAGTACACTGTACTTGGCTTGTGCAGTAGTACAGTGTGTATTTGTTTTCAAAGAGTTGAGAAAAAAGCATTCTGAAAATGTCACGTCTGTTATGATGGATCACAATGAGCAAATGAATTTGGATTTAAATGTTTTTTTTTTCCTTTGGTTTGTGTCATCAAACAACAACATCAAAGGAGGCGACTGGGTCAAAGAGGTCAGCTTAATGCTCCATATTAATTAAAGTTCACAAATATTGCATTCGTCAAAAGCATGGATACCTATTAAAGGCACTGATTGTGAAAATAAAATGCGGCCTTTCAGAATTAATTAGGTCACGGAACAGGTCACAGAAAGACTAGCACTATGACGTTAGGGCCATAACATCTTTGTGTTTATGTAATATTTATTTGCTCCAGAAGATAATGTAGTGAGTCAATGTCACGTCAAGTGTGCCTGGAGTTCATCAGACTAAGACGAAGAAATGCCGATGGAGAAACAGATGGTAGAGTGACAGGTATTGTGGTGAATCAGACAGCAAACAGACCCTGAAGCAGCTGGAAATGAGCTCTTATCACCACGAGAACCAACTCCCTGATAGAATTCACAGTCTGCTGTGTGGTAGGGGAAATGCTGTCCTCTCACTATGATGCTAACTGTGCAGCACAAATGGAATAAGTGCATACAGTAGGTGTAGCAGCTGCTCTCCACCTCTGTGCAAACACAGCGGGTGAGACAGAAAGAGACAGCAGGGAGTGAACCACATTTGCCATTTCCAACATGAAGAGAAAGTTTATACCAACCAGACAGCAGCGACTCACTGTGAACACACAGCAATGGATGATTCAGCCTACTGGACATCAGCACAGATATCAGCTGAATGGATAAAAATGATTTCATCAAATACATTTTCCTTTGTTCTCTAATCCTTTTAAAAATTTATTTTTTAAACTGTTTAATGTGTAACTAATGCTAACACTAGGATCGTATAACAGCAGCTTTATAATAAAGTTTGTAGTTTTTGTCTGTGAGGCTTGCTTAGGTTCAGCACAGCTCAGCTTACAATAATACAGTTGCTGGGTGTGGCTAACACTTTGTAGCCAAATGTAAATGGTATAATGAGAATTATGAGACTGTGGGGTCAAAGGTCAAGGTCACACCAGGTCAGATTTAAGGTGGAAACATATTAGGCATGTTCTAGGCATTTCATTCATTAATGTTGTGTGTGATTTTATCCAGGCTTTGGAAATAATTTGATCTTGAGCAATTGTGACCACAGAGATTTCAGCGTCTGCCTCTGCTGAAAATCTGCTTCATATTTTGCTGGAAATGTTTTTACTTTTCAATCCAGTGCATGTTTAGGAAGTTGTTGCTCAGTTTACAGACATTGCCTTGTTCGGCGTCTGACTTAAATATAGCAGGGGATGTGCACACGTTATCACTCTGCTGGTTTATGTCACATTTCCACTCATATCTTTGTTTCTAAATCTCCTTTTTGAAGTGTCATTTCTAATAACAATACATCGAAGCTGACATGACGTGTGATGCAACATTTCCTGTAATACTACAAAGGTCAGAGCTCACTCTTAAAATACTGTCAGCATTATTTTATTGCTGTCTGTTTTTGGAGACTCTTTCACATTACCCCCACTGCAAGGGTTAATACAGAATCTTCTTACATTTTTACTATTATTTATGTATAAAATCATGGCCAAATAATTCACATGCATTATGTTTAATAGGTGTCTTAAAACGGTAATACTCCAGAGTATGTTATCATAATGAAGCGACCTCTCTCAGGCTGAACATGGATGTATGACTATCTGCTGAATAACCAATGCAGCTTCACGCGATTCAATTTTTAAAGCCCAGGCTGCAGAAGCTGTGCTATGTCAAATATTGACTTGTTTAACTATGCGTGTGAAAGTGCTTCCCAAGGTCAAGGCTCATAGAGTAAACAGAGCTTCTTTGCTGCAACTGAATGAGTGCAGGCGAGGAAATAGGCCATAAATTATCATCTAAAATTTAAAACAAACCCAGTTCTTGTTATTGTGATTCAGTTTATTCTGCTATCAGAATTTTTCTACACATCTGCGATTCTTTGAGCTACAGTAGCATAGATAGTCCTGTTTTCACACTGCAAGCCTCATTTTAGCGCTGAGTGGTTCTGAAGACACCTGTTCTAGTGTCCAGTGAGGGCTGTTTTGAGCCCCTTTTGTAGGTTTTTTTGTATGTGTGTTTCTACTGGGAACATGTTTTGTTAACACAACAGCTTCACAAGCTCACTAAGGTTTGTAGGAGTATAGTTATAGGCAAAATAATAGTGCTCATGAAGTCATGTAATAGTGAATACTACATACCGTTCAACATGCTGATTATGGGGCATAAACAGCATGTTGAACAGTATGGCTGGTATGATCCCATTGTAACAGTGGGCCAGATTTACTAAGCGAGGCAAATTACTCTGAGGCCATAATTATGAAAATCTGCTGAAGAGGGTGGAAAGTTCTGTGGATCAGTGGCAGTCCATCAGGGCAAACAACACAAACAGTGCTTGTCCAGTGAATTCTAAAGATTGACATCAATTAAAATCTGCCAAATCTGTCCCATGAAAGATCTCCCACTGCCTGTTTGAATCCATCCAATAAATTACTGTTGACTTATGGCCACAATTGTTATTGTCTCTGGAAGCAGGCTTGATTCTGCTTGACTCGCAGCCACTGGAATTTACAGTCTGCGTTGTTTTAATAGCTGAAGGTGGGCAGGCTGAGAGGCCATCAAATTTTGCCAGTTGTTTGCACATGTGCATTGTGGATAACCTGTGGTCTTTGGCAGTAGGCTAACAGTGTGACCACTATGTGAGACAAGCTACCCCTCGTTTAGATTAAACTTTTCTGAAATCAGTTACGATCTGTGTGGCGTTAGCAGGCACAACCCCAATTCCAAAAAAAGAGGGACCCTCCATAAAATATAAATAAAAACACAATGCAGTAATATGCAAATCTCTTTTCTACTTTATCTGAGCACTCAAATGTTTTTACTACAACCCTCATTCACCGCTTTTTCTGTGCCTTTAACTATCACACACATTCACACTCCGATGGATGCATCCAGATCAGTTTGGGGTTTAGTGTCTTAGAGAAGCCAGGGATCAAACCACCATCCTTCCTGTCGGAAGACAACCAGCACTACTTTCTGAGCCACAGCCAATTACAATAAACAATGCTAAAAACAGAGAAAGTCAGAAGCAATAATTAAAATCAGCCAAACTACAGCACTCAAACACAAAAACAGAGGAGCAGTACAAGGTTATGGAATATTCAAAGGCTTTGAAATTTCATGTTAAGGAACATTATTCTGAAATTACTCCAGATTTTGTAAATGCAGTTTCTGGCAGATTGCTGAACCTCTGACTATCTCATCTTCTGAGAGACTCTGCCTCTCTAAGGTGCTCTTTTTATACCCAGTCACATTCCTGGCTTGTTGCCAATTAACCTCATTAGTTGCAATATGTTCCTCCAGCTGTTTTTAATATCGGCCTTTTGTTGCCCTTGTCCCCACTCTTTTGAGATTTGTTGCTGCCATCAAATTCAATGTGAGCTAGTATTTATCATGAAATAGTGAAATTTCGTATGTTTTCGATGTTCTTTTTTGAATAACAAAATACACCGTTCATCCATAGGCTGGAGTATATCCCAGCAGCCAGGGGCTGTAAACCACCTGTGGCCAGTTTTGAACAGTCAGTTATTGTAACCTTACTCATCTTTAGACTGTGGGAGAAAGCCAAAGTCCCAGAGCAAACTACCACAGAGAAGCATGAAAACTCCACACAGAAAGGCCACAGCCAGTCAGTGGGTTCAAACCCAGGACCTTCTTACTGTGAGGCAGCAGTGTCAACCACCATGCCACCATGCTGCCCTTCACCAGTTTTATTAATACTTTTATTGATATCTAACCATGTCACACAGTGCTGAAGTTTTTTCATTCAGCTGTGATTCTTTTGTTATTTTCTGAATATTTTTATATACTTTTAAATCAAGGTGCAGGTCTTTTTTTCTGAGCTCATTAAAAGCTGTTTTTAGAGATATGAAGTCTTCACAGGACAGCCACAGTACAAATGTGATTTTATAAAATACGATGCATTACTGTAGATTAAACAGAATATAGAGTATTTAAAATAGTGTCCCCGTGGTGTAGTAGTTTGCACATTTGCCTTACAAGCAAGAGGTGCCTGGGTTATTTCCAGGTGGGGACACAAGCCCCTCTCACCATGGAGGTTTGTGTCAGGAAGGGCATCCAGTGTAAAACCTGCCAAAATTACAGATGTGGGTTAATCTGAACATTTTCTGCACAATAAGAAGTTTTACTTTTGATCCTTCATGTAAAATTTGCTAATAATATCCATTTTTATTTGACGTAGGGGTTGGCCTGGTGTGGTTTTGCTGCTTTTACTAAAGGAACGCTTCTAAATAATTCCTCCACCACTTGTCACTGTGAATATTTTGATGACCATTATGTGGTTTACAAGCAACAGGTCCCTGGTTCTAGTCCAGGTGGGCACACAAGCCCCCCCTTACCATAGAGGGTTGTGTCAGGAAGGGCATCCAGCATAAAACCTCAGCAAAAATACCAATGCGGATTAATCCCCTGTGACGACCCCTTGGGCCAGGCAGAGTGCAGCAAGATGCACGAGACTGTCAGCATATATAAAAGATTAAAAGAGAGGCAGCTCAAAATCATGAAAAGGTGTGTTTCAGTCTGGTCCAGTTTGTTTTGTTGGTGTGTTAAACATTGGGGAAAGTGTTGATTTCTTTTTAGAGAGTGATGAGGGATTCCTGGCCATCGTCTCTGCTTGCCTTTCTGTAAAATCAACGCATGGTACAGCTGTGAATAATCTACAGTACTAACAGTGCTCTAAGTCATGAATTCATTTCCATAAAGACCAGCACTCTACCAAGGGCAGTGCAAATTAGCAGATGAAAAAGGAGCAGACTCGATGAGGGAGCAAGCAAACTCCATGTGTTTCTCTCTAGAAACAGAACGGCAATTGAACTCGATGAGAGGCAGCTGAAGGAGAATCAATAGGTTTTTATAACAGGGCGAACTCTTCTCTTAGAAATTGCTGGGGACTGTGTTTGGATAAATGTGCGTGATCTGTGGATCAATCTGACAGTTCAGGCGGAGCAGAGGGTTTATCCAGAGAAGGCCTGCCTTATTGCAAACTATTACACCGTATAAACCTGGAAAGCTTTGCCTAACCGCTGACTGATCGGATCTGCAGAAGAAGAACACAAAACATTATTTGCCATCTGCGTGAGGTTAACTTTGACACAGTTTGCAGTAAAGTCCATGCCACAAACCTCAGTAAATTCATTCAGATGCAAGGGTTGAGGGAATAGGATGCAATTGATGTGGTGAGATGGAAGCAGATGTTCCATTGTGGTGACCCCTAATGGCAGAACCTGAAAGAAGAAGAAGAGGAAAGCTCTGAAAGGGAAGCTCCAACAAATTCTAATGTCATGACACCAGCCACAAAAATACCTCTACACATCTTTCAGTTGGAAAATCGACACTGTGACTCTACTGGATATCGCAATAGTAGCTTTTTAATGCCACAAGAGGGTTTTGCACTGGTGTGTAACGTTAGTATTTCTGGCCCATTGTCTCTGGTGGCTACTTGTGATAACCACATTTTGAAGACGATCACTACTATGCTGGCATTCTCACTTAGTCGTTATGGTTTCGGTCTGTAAATGTGGGTCCACTAATACAATCATAGGATTGGATCTCGTCTCTGCTGCTCACAGATGATGTAGTCCTGGTGGCTTCACTGAGCAATGATCAACCTACCAGTCTTGCTGGGATCGTTTGCTACTGAGTGTGCAGCGGCTGGGATGAGAATCAGTACCTCCAAGTCCGAGTCCACGGTTCTCGGCCAGAAAAGGGTGGATTGTCCTCTCCAGGTTGGGAACAGGGTCCTGTCTCAAGTGGAGGAGTTCATGTATCTTGGGGTCTTATTCACAAGTGAGGGGAGGATGGAGCAGGAGATCGACAGATGGATCGGAGCAGCATCTGCAGTGATGTGGATGTTGTACTGATCTGTCATGGTGAAGAGGGAGCTGAGCTTTAAGACAAAGCTGTTGATTTACTGGTCAATCTACATTCCTACCCTCACCTGTGGTCACGAACTTTGGGTAATGACCGAAAGAATGGGATCACTAATACAAGCAGATGAAATGAACTTTCTTTGCAGGGTTGCTGGACTCACCTTTAGAGATAGGGTGAGGAACTCAGCCATCTGGGAGACACTCAGAGTAGAGCTGCTGCTCCTCCACATCAAAAGGGGCCAGCTTAGATGGGGTGATCTGATCAGAATGCCTATTGGATGCCTCCCACTAGAGGTGTTTTGGGCACTTTCGTCTGGGAGGAGACCGCGGGGAAGACCCAGGACGTGCTGGAGCGATATACAGTATATCTCCCAGCTGGCCTGGGAAAGGCCTTGGTGTCTCCTCTGAGGAGCTGGAGGAGGTGGCTGGGGAGAGGAAATTCTGGGCTTCTCTGTGACCTGGACCCCCAGAAAAGGGGTAGAGGATGGATGGATGGATGGATGGATGGATGAATGGAAGGATGGATGGATAATATAGTCATGAACTTTCTAAATCATCCGTGGCCCACTAGCTTGCAGGACTAACTTTCAGAGCAACTTAAAGTAATCATTTTATGTATGACTTTATCAGTCTGTTGCATCAATATAGGAGAATTCTGGCCCACTATTCTTTCCAACGTTACTTCAGTTCATTGAGGTCAGCATTTGTTCATGCACAACTCTCTTAAGGTTCCATCACAGCATATCAGTTTGAAGTCTAGACTTTACCTAGGCCACTGCAGCAAGTTGATTCTTTTCCTTTCCAGCCATGTTGCTGTAGATTCGCTGGTGTGCCTGAGATCATTGTCCTATCACATGACCCAGTTTCAGCCAAGCTTTAGCTGTCAGACAGACGGCTTCGCATTTAACTCAAGAAAACGCTGGTATACAGAGGAGTCCATGGCTCTTCATGCCAGAGGAGCTCAAACATCACCCCTCCACCACTGTGGATGACAGTTGGTATAAGGTACGGTGTGCATATATGATGTGTTTGGTTTTCATAAAATGTAGCTCTGTGCATTTTGGCCAAATATCTCCACTTTGTTCTCATCTGTCCAAAGGACATTGTTCCAGAAGTCTTGTGGTTTGCTCAGATGCAAGTTTGCAAACCTAAGCCGTGCTGCCACATTCTTTTTGTAGAGAAGAGGTTTTCTGCCGACAACCTTCCAAACAAGCCATATTTGTTTAGTCTCATTCTAACTGTTCTGTCATGAACTTTAACATTTAACATTCTAACTGACTCCTGTGGAGTCTGAGATGTAGCTCTTGGCTTTTTGCAGTTTCTCTGAGCATTGCACAGTCTGACCTGTGGGTGAATTTGCTGAGATATCAACTCGAACACGATTGTGATATTGTGTTAACACACACCTGAATTCTCCAGACCTGCAAACTGCCAACATGTGCGCTTTTATAGAGGTGGTTGCACTGGCTGATGATCAGTTATTCAAGTGCATCTGATTAGCAGCACCTGGCTGCTACCTACCCGCTTAAGTCGACTGGAAACAGTAAGGGTGTAGTTAGTTTCTCACAGGACTGTGAAAACTTCCTTTTTGTGCTGGATGTCCGTTTGGTAACAACTGCTTTGTTACTAAGATCTAAATACTTTCATGTATGGATGTTTATTGGCAGCTTGCCTACTGCTTTTCAAAAGTTCTCCTCAATTCTCCACCAATGAAGCTTTGGTAAACAGGGAGTTTTGTCCAGCTTATGGCTCGAGACCTGCGGTCACAGGGTATCATCACAACATTCTTTTGGTAAGTTTCTGTTTTGACTTAATTTCAGTACTCACCCTATTACCTCAAACTATATGTTAGCTAATGTGTGGGGGTCTAGAGTTGGCATCGGGCCAGAGTATTAGAGTGTGTTTTGAGAGTGTAAAAGGCAACATCGTGTAATCCTTATCTGAAAAGTCCTGGCCCAAGACAGAAGAGATGTCTCCAACCATACACTGCAACCCTGGGCTTCAGTCCAGTTCCAACACAAATCAATGCATGATGTCATGTACGGCTACATTTCTAAATTCCAGCTTTTTAGTTTCATTTTGGCCTTCAGTCAAGACTTCAATAGTTCTTCATTCCCAGATTTTCCACAACTGGTGTTCAGAGTGTCTCATTCTGAATATGCTGACTTAACATTGCAGTGTGTTCGTGGGCTACAGAGTTGTGTTGAAATGTTGTAATATTGCTACCTGAAAAGATGGCGGCATGGCATAGTGTTTTATTGTTTTCAACTAAACCCAGAGGAAGAAGTACAAGAAACATGAAGAGACAGCTCAATAACCTTCTTTGACTTCATTGTTAAACCGGATGAAGAAGCCTGATTTGTCCTTTGTTAGATGATCTTTTTCTGCTTGTTCTGTATCAAAGCCATAAACCCAGCTTCTAAACTCCCCACATCCATATCCAATAAAGCCTCCATGGGACGCAGCATAACAAGCCCAATCAGTGGAGGCCCCACTACACAACTCACTGGAACCAAAGGATCTGCTGCCAGCATCCTGATGCCAGACACCACAGGGACACCCCCAGACGTCCCCTTTCCATGCCTTGTTGGGTAAGAGTTGTTTTTGCTGGTTCTCTGTGGCTGGCTTGCATGTGAGTGTTATTGCATATGCCCAGCAGGAGAACGGTTACCTATTTTGTCATTTTTTTCATGTAGATGGTGATATTTTCAGACATTAGCTGAAATGCCTGACGTGGATGCATGTTGTGGCTGGCTTAATGCAGATACAGTCTAATGGGATAATGCTGGTTTATTTCAGGCTGGTGAATTTCCCTTTAATGTGACTATTGTGGCTCTATAGATAATGCTGTCTTTGCAGCAGTCACCTCCATTTTAAACATCTGGTAAAATGAGGATATGCAAAAAAACAGCATTTATAGAGGCAACTTAAAAAATTGATTTTTGTGTGAGTCATTCAAAACCTTGTTTTAGAGCCTAACTCAGATATACACTGAAATTTGCCTCATGGAATGGTCATATTGTGAAATGCATTGGACACAGATGATCCGCTGTGGTGACCCCTAACGGGAGCAGCCGAAAGAAGAAGAAGAAGATTGGACATCTGCGTCTGACCTAATCACCCTGCAGGAATACATGTTATGTGTGAGCATTACCCATGAAGCCACTGTAGTCACATTAAGGTGAAATACAATGAGAACTATGGGAGTGAAAGTTTGGTCAGTTGTTTGTATATCTCGACAACTGATGCCATAAAATATGGTACAGGAATTCCCCATGGTCCCCAGAGAATGCACTGTAAATGAGGTCATGTGAAGATAAAGTTTCCAGAGGACTCTTAGCCAATCCTGTGGAAAACTGAGCGTACCCGTCCTACATCCACAGGAATGAGGAAGTAGCAGCTAGAAGCTGCTGATCAAATGCACTTGATTAGCTGATCAGTTATCTGCTCAGGAGTGCCCAGGTACGTGTAAACACAATGTCACGATATTTAATGCTTACAGAAAATGCAAAAAACCCAAAACAAAACAAGATAAGTATGACTGGAAAAAGACTGAACAAATATGGCTTGTTTGGAAGGGTTGCCAGGAGAAGGCCTCTTCAATGGCAGTACTGCTTAGCTTTGCAAAGCTGGATCTGAACAAACCACAAACCTTCTGGAACAATGTCCTTTGTACAGATGAGACCAAAGTGGAGATGTTTGGCCTTAACATTTGGAGAAAACCAAACACAACATATGAACACAAACACCTCATACCATCTGTCAAGCACAGTGGTGAAAGGGTCATGATTTGGGCTTATTTTGCAGCCACAGGACCTTGGCATCTTGCAGACATTGAACTGACCATGAACGTCCCTATACCAAAATATTCTTCAAACAAAAGTGAGGACATCTGTCCAACAGCTTAAGCTCGGCTGAAACTCGGTCATGCAACAGGACAATGATCCCAAGCGCAGCAGGAAATCTACAACAGAATGGCTGAAAAAGAAAAGAATCAAGGGTTTGCAATGGCCCAGTCAAAGTACGGACCTCAGCCACATTGCAATACCATGATGGAACCTTAACAGAGGATGAACGTGCAAACCTCAATGAACTGAAACAATTTTGTAAAAATGAGTGGGGCAAAATTGCTCCACAATTATGTGTGAGAAAACAATTGCTGCGCAGCGTGGTTCTTCTAGCTACTGAATCATGAGATGTACTTATTTTTTCACATGAATCTAACTCTAATATTCATTTGACCTTTAATCCAGTGTTATGACCATGTCTGGCACTTCTTTTATCAAATACTTTCCATAGTATATTTACAAGAAGAAAACATTTCATTTTCTTAATCCCTACTATCAGCCTGCAATATTCACCACATAACACCTGCATACAGTGGACAGACCAGCAGCAAAATTTTGGGTTTTGCTTTTTTTAAAAAAAAATGGTGATAGACTACCAAATAAATACCAATCACAGGCTGTCTCTGGCCTTGGGGGTGCCTGTTTTAGCCACCCCCAATATAGCCATTGTTTAGTCACCAGTCCTCACCTTTTTTTTGGGAAGGAATGGATTGTCTGTGCTGCCAAAATGTAATTCACAATAATTAAGTCAAAATTTACAATAATATGCACTGGAGTTATTTTATATAAAAAATCCATTTAATTTAAACCACCCCAAAGACAGCAGATTTGAATAATAAGGTGGAGCAGTTGGCTTAAAAAAAACAAGGTAATGGGTTTGCACTTACAGTATGCACTTTCGAGGTAAATAGGAAAGGAAGATTATCACATTAGCCTGATTTATTATGGCTTCACCACCACATCCGCTGAGTCATTAAAGAACTTTTGCATATTTCAGGCATCAGGAAGACGTCCTAGCAGACAGGTTTGATGTGCACAGGAACCTGCAATTATTTCTGCGTGTGAGTCATGGCTGCACCTGAGCAGGCACTGATTGTTCACACCAACAAAACACTTTCATTGACAGGAAGATTTTCAAGCATAGCAAGCAGCCTGGCCCTTTAACAAAGCACTGTTAATGGTCCTTTGAGACAAAAATTCATTTCAACTGGAAAATGTGTTTGCCTGTTATTCCTATTAGTGAATATAAAACACTGGTATGGGGTGATGTGAAAGGCATGCATGTAAACGTATCGTTAAAATTGTGACATCTTCTTTGATGGCGCTCACTGCTGTAAAATGATTTTTATCTTTGCTGTCACGTTGTCCATCTACCACTTTAGGACAGTTAAGATTGCAATAAAATGTTGCACAAAGATTCAAGGGCTTTGTGGGGTTGATCCTAGAGATGTTGGCAAGCCCTTCAACTTTTCCTCTCCACAAAACCCCACAGTATGAACGTTAGGTTCATACTGTGGGTTTTTGTGGAACGTCCACAACCACAAATTTGGTTCAAATGTTCAAAGTCCACTAAGAAAATAAAATAAATAAATTCTGAAGGAAACATGGTTGAAAAATCAAGCTGTCTGTTTTTGTTACAGCAGTTGAATAATAAAAGTATTATAAAGAGTTATTTTTTTTTGTGATGTGAAAGGTTTCCTTCTGTTAGAAAGTTCTCAGCTGCTTGTACAATATGTTGTGGAGAGGGTGGTCTGGATTATCCATGATGGATAACAGTTTGTTCAGTGACCTCTCCATCACAGCTTCAGTAGGGTCCAGTCTGCAGCCAGTCACAGAGCCAGCCATCCTGATCGGTTTTTTCAGCCTGCTGGTGTCACCAGCTCCGATGCTGCTCCCTCAGCAGCCAACAGCAAAGTACACTGCACTCACCACCTCATTTTGCTGCACACACTGAAGGATCTCAGCTTCCTTATGAAACAGAGCCTGCTCATCCCCTTCTTCTTTACAGCCCCTGTGCCAGTCCTCTATAGCCTGCCTTGTTGATGTGGATCCCCAGATACTTGTACTCCTTCACCACATCAACATCTGTGTAGCCATGTAGCCATGTACTGTAGCAATCATGTCCAAACCATCTCAGCTCAGCTCCACCTCTGGATGGACCAGGATTTACATGACTTCGTCTGATGGACATTTCTTATCCTGTCCATCCTGGTCACTCTCTGTGAAAATCTTCAGCATCTTCAACTCTGCCACCTCCAGCTCCACCTCCTGTCTTTTTGTCAGTGCCACCGTCTCCGAACCATACATCATAGCAGGCCATCTTGTAAACCTTCCCTTTCACTCTTGCTGCTATCCCTCTGTCACAAAGCACCCCTGACTCTTGTCTCCACCCACTCCACCCTGCCTGCACTCTCTTCTTCACCTCTCTTGTGGTCTGTCAGTTCCTTTGGATGATTGATCCCAGGTATTAAACTCATCCACTTTCACTACCTCTACTCCTCGCATCTTCACATTCCACCTGCCTTCCACTGATTCACACACATTCTTTCTACTGGCTTTCATTCCTCTTCTGTCCAGTGCGTACCTCCACTTCTCCAGGCTCTCTTCCACCTCCTCCCTACTCTCACTACAGATCACAATGTCATCTGCAAACATCATAGTCCATGGAGACCCCTGCCTGACCTCATCTGTCAATCTGTCCATCACCATTGCAAACAAGAAGGGGCTCAGAGCTGATCCCTGATGTAATCCCACCCCCACCTTGAACCCATCTGTCACTCCTACTGCACACCTCACCACTGTCTCACTGTCCTCATACATGTCCTGTACCACCTTCACATACGTCTCTGCCACTCCTGACTCCCACATACAATTCCACAGTTCCTCTCTTGGTACCCTATCATATGCTTTCTCAAGATCCACAAAGACACAGTGCAACTCCTTCTGACCTTCTCTATACTTCTCCATCAACACTCTCAAAGCAAACATTGCATCTGTTGTACTTTTTCTTGGCATGAAGCCATACTGCCTCTAGTATTCATCTAATGAGTTTTTTAATAGAACCAGAGTTATCATTGTTTTGTATTTTCTAATTAGTTT
>VUQH01055602.1:0-10072 GCA_015106775.1 Etroplus canarensis | reverse complement strand
GACACTGACATGTTTCCTCCTCATCTTTTCTGTCTGTTTTTTCACTAGTTTTGCATTTGGCTAGGGTCAGTGTCACTACTGGTAGCATGAGGCCATACCTGGAGGAGATTCCAGGAGACAGACAGTTACTGTAGGAGAGCTGGACAGGGCTGTAGAAGGTCCTTAACCCATCAGCAGGACCGCTATCTGCTCCTTTGTGCAAGGAGGAACAGGATGAGCACTGCCAGAGTCCTACAAAATGACCTCCAGCAGGACACTGGTGTGAATGTCTCTGACCAAACAATCAGAAACAGACTTCATGAGGGTGGCCTGAGGGCTCCATGTACTCTAGTGGGCTCTGTGCTCACTGCCCGGCACCATGGAGCTTAACTGGCATTTGCCAGAGAATACCAGAATTGACAGGTCCACCACTGGTGCCCTGTGCTTTTCACAGATGAGAGCATGTTCATCCTGAGCACATGTGACAAACTGTCCAGGAGCTCAGTGATGTCCTGGTCAAGATCTGGGAGGAGATCACCCAAGACACCGTCCATCGTCTCATTAGGAGCATGTCCCGATGTTGTGAGGCATGTCTACAAGCACATGGAGGCCATTCAAACTACTGAGCACCATTTGGAGTTGTTGCAGTGAAATGTCAGTAAAATGGACTAACCTGCTGCATCATTTTTCACTTTGATTTTCAGGGTGTCTTTGAATTCAGCTGAAAATGAACAACCTCTGTGGGGTGATCATTTTCATTTCTATCAAACTATGTGGTATCCTTTGGTTCCTTACTTTCCCCAGTCCGTATCAGGATAGATATCCAGTCCAGCAGAATTTTTCTTTCTCATTAAGGTCTGATGAGTTTTTAAAGTGTTCCTTTAATTTTTTGAGCAGTGTATAATCTCTTCTTGCATGGTATATAATTCTTTAAACAAGATCAGGTACCTAATTTGCAGGATATAACATTGCAAGTCTTGGTTAGATGTCAGTATCAGCAGTCCAAAACAAACACGCCAAAAAGTAAATGAGCTGGTATTCATGTGGTCTTAATGGCCAGTTAAAGCACTTTACTCTGCAGGCCAAGTGGTGCTTTATTCTGTGCATTTTTTTTCTTTCTGTGCATTTGTAGCATTTTATCTGTAACACACACACACACACACACACACACACACACAGATGCATCTGGATTTTATTACCCTGCCCGTGGGAATTGTAAAACACTCTGAGTGCTCATTAAAATCATATAAGCACTCTGTAAATGCCAGTCCATTTTAATGATCAGTGCTACTGGCTACTGATCGAAAATTATTGCCTCTAATCAATATAACTGCAGGCAAATTATTCAGAGATGTGTGAGCGAAGTCAGTGACAATGAAATGCTTCTGTAGGTCTGTGTGTTCAGGCCTAATCTCCTGTTTTCATGAACTGGTTTTTCCAGTGATGATGCCGTGTTACAGAACATGTACCATGTCTACAGCAGATGTGGTGTAAGAGTTTGGGCATGTGATGACATAAAAGATCATCCTGTGGTTTTCTCATTGCAGATTGGCTGCTCTCACCGTCTCCTCAGCACTAGCAAACAATTTGTCTGACAGTGCTGCTTTAGGCTTGCTGTCACCTAAATATGAGTGACAGTAACACTGAAATTGGCAGAAAGGAAGAGCAGCAAAATTAACATTCCTTCCTGTTATTCTGTTTTTTTAAAGCCTTCCAAACACAACGACTTTTATGGCCCTCAGCTCTACAGAATGCTGTAGTAACAGAACAGGCAGATATGATGATCTTCTTATAGCTTCTGACAGTGGACTCGTCTCTGTGCTTGTTCTCCTAGACCTCAGTGCAGCATTCGATACAGTCGACCACAACATCTTACTACAGAGGCTGGAATACTCTGTTGGTGTTAAAGGGAATGCATTACGCTGGTTTGAATCTTATTTATCTGACGGATTCCAATTTCTGTATGTAAACAAGGAGTCTTCCTCACACACTAAAGTTAGTCATGGAGTCCCACAGGGTTCTGTCTCTTTACGTACTTTGGCCTCCAGTGACACTGTGAGGAATCTTGGAGTCATTTTTGACCAGGATATGTCCTTTAATGCTCACATTAAACAAATATGTAGGACTGATTTCTTTCACATCTACATTGCTTGTGTTACAGATGTTCCATTAGGTACAAATAAATAAATAAATATAAACAGATATGAACAGATAGAAAATGACACCGAAAGATAAAACATGAAATAGGAATTAATTAGCTTTACTATAGAAAGTGTATATGTCATATTAAATACCATATACAAATACAGCCAAAGATAAACTGTCCAGGTATTAAAGGAAGGAGTTGGAAAGTCTGAAGTCCACAGGTAGGAATGAATTCCTGTGGCGTTCTGTGCTGATGGTTTTACTGTTGGGGATAATTAGTGTTTTTTATTAAGCAAAGTACTGCGCAATCAAAATGCATTTAGATACATTCCACCAAGGAAATGTATCTAAATACCTTTGATGACCTTAGTGGTGAAATAAGCTGGTAGGCTTTCATGTACCAAGCTGACTTTTTGGACAGCAAGGAATTATGAAATGATATTTTCGTAATACAAAAACCAGAGACCATACAACATATTTTCATAATGAAGAAGAGGAAGAGAAGCACTGTGCACAAACTGTGTGTTTCTCCCAGCTATGAAAACACATGAATGCATGACTCCAGTCTTCCTTTTTTTGACACTGATACCAGACATCAGTGACTCTGCAAATAACGTGTCATGGAGCAGTTATTAGACCAGTTCAGTTTCCCCTCTGGCTTTGTGCGCATTGTGTAGAATTAAACACAAAAAAGGAAAGTAAATTTTGACTTAGGACAGTTCCTCTGCATTGCTGGTGGTTCCTGTACCTAATTTATTCATATATTGTTGCACGCTTGTCAAAGAATTATATGTGGATTGTGTGTCAGAGCACTTATTTGTTGTTTCTTTTGTAACCACTGATCTAATTCATGTTTGTCTTATTTTTTTATGTCTTTATCTTGCATTTTTCTTTTTGCAGTAACTTGTGGTCACAGACTAATATTAGTTCTTTGTTGCCATATTTAGCTTCAGTGTGAACAGGACTGAGGTCAAGTTGCCCTCCTCACACTAGCAAAAATAACTCCGTTAACTGTTTCCCATGCACCATCCTCTCCACTTCCTGTTGTCCCTCATCTCCTCCAAACACACACTCTCTATCGCTCACTCTCTCTCTATCGCTCACTCACTCACACACACACACACACACACACACACACACACACACACACACACACACACTTCCTGTCATGACAAGGCTGAAATTAAAACAGCCTGTTAGTTTGGACCCCTCCACAGTGCACAGTGAGATTAGGGGCATTTTCTCACAGTCTTACACAGACGGACAGAGCTGGTCATTAGTGATGAGACACAACTCACAAACTCTCTCTCTCTCGCTCTAGCTTTGTGTGTGTGTTTATCTTTTAGCATCCAATAGTAAGACATGTTTGGGTTCAAGATATAATGAGTGTTAGACTGCAAAAAACAAAGTCTAAAAAAACAGATTAAATCAAGGATGTATGCTGGTTTTTTTCTTCATCTAACCACTTCTTACTAAGCTTTTTCAGGAGATAGAACAGGTTGTCTTCTAATTGGGAGGTTGGTGGTTCAGTGCCTGGCTCCACCAGTTTACGTGTCAAAGGCTACGTTCACACTGCAGGCAAAAGTGGTACATGTATCTGATTTTTTTTTATAACAGACTGAACAGCAAAAATCAGATCCCACCCACTTCCATGTGTGGTCCTAAATCGATACGAATCCAGTGTTTTTCAAAGCGACCTCAGTCTGAACGGTCATGTCACATTTCATCAGACTTTTCCGTCACTGAAGTGAGACAGACGTCATAATTCTGCGCCACAGGAGGCGAGATGCAGCGAGATCAAATGTCAACAATCCACCAAACAAGCATGGCAGACAGCGTTGATGGAGCGAGTCAGTAGAAAGAAAGTGGTTTTACTCACACGCTGACATCCCTGTTTACTTCTGTAAACACAGTGTGCTGCATGCAATGTCATGTCTTCTTCAGGAGACTGTTCACCCTGGAGTCTGATGGCGTCGCATTAATTATGATGTGAACAACCACACAGAAAAATCAGATCTCATCAACATATCAGAACTGAGCATTAAGACCTGCAGTGTGAAAGTAATCATTGTGTCCTTAGGGTAAGACAGTAAACCCCAAATTGCTCCCAATGCATCCGTGTGTGTGTGTGTGTGTGTGTGTGTGTGTGTGTGATGGTTAAAATGCATTTAAAGACTTTAAATAAAGTGCTGTGTGTGTGAATGGGTGAATCAAGCTTGTAGTAAAAAGTGCTCTGAATGTAGAAAAGCACTGTATAAGTACCAGCCCATTTACCACATGAGAACATTACCTTGCTTCCAGCTTTCTTGTGCTCCGTTATTTTAATAAAATCTTATCATTTGCTGCTGTGATTTTATATTACTGATTCCAAGGGATGTATAACAATATTTGCAATTAGAATGACCAGAATTATATTTGTTTGATCAAAACTGACAAGCAAAAAACAGCTTCATCAAAGTCAGTATTTCTTATTGGAAGCATCTTATCCTTCTGATCTCCTCACATATTAGGAACAGAAAATAACTCAACAGAAAGCTCAGGTTTATTTCTGATCTGGATCTGATTATTATGCACTTCTTGGTATGTGAATTTTTTTGTCTTCTGTCAGCAGATCATTTTGTTTGTATAAGGAAATATTATATTGAGAGTGGACCTTTCACTTCCCTAAAGGTAAAACCTGGTTGCTAAAAATATTTTCAAGCTTCCAGGTTCTAATTGTCTATTTTCCTCACACATGTAACCTGCATTGGCAAAGATCTATTAACTGTTTGAGTTGAGTAAAATAAAACCATTGATCTGAAAAAACATTTAAAAATGAGCAAGTTAAAGCCAAAGGTTGTTGGCTTTAACTTGAAGTTTGCTCTTAACATTCAACCTTTATTCTTAATATTTTGACTTTATTCTTAAAATGCAAAAGTTTTCTTCATCTAATTTATTTAGTCTAATTCAGTTTGACTTTAATTTTGAAATGTCAAGCATCATTGCCACAGTGGTGTAGTGGTTAATCCTGTCACCTCACAACAAGAATGTTCTGGGTTTGAAACCTCCAGCCTGTGCCTGCATGGGTTGACTCTGGGTACTCCAGCTCCCCTCACAGTTTAAAGACGAACACGTTGGGTTCACTGGTGGTCCCACATTGCTTGTAGGTTTGAATGCTTGTCTCTTTCTCCTTGATAGACTTGTGACCTCTCCAGGTTGTATCTTCTGACCCTGTGACATCTGCATTAGGCTCCTGTCCCCGAACAACCCTGCACTGCATAAATGAAAGAAGATGAATGCTATGGTTGAAGGCAGTTCAAAGTTTTTTGGTGAGTATGAGAAATATTGATAAATCACAGATTTCTTTGTATACACAGTTTATGAATGATGCTCAATATCAGTGAGTCAATGAGAAAAGCTGTGCTGGAAACAAAACTCTACTACACAAAAATATTGTCCACACCTCTGAATCACTGGTGATTATGAATCTGAATACTTTTTAAATGTTCTTGAATTTGTTACTGACGCTCAGTTCAAATCAAACCAAGTGTTTATTAACAGTAAGGAAACATGTTTTGCTGTGCAATGATGTTCCTACTTTGCTGGCTACAGTGAATGCCAATAATATAAAATCTACATATAAAAATAAAAATATACAATACAATAATATTGAAAACCAATTCTGAGTGCAGCATATAACATGCAATATAGAAATATAAACAGAAACTATGAAACACAGTGCAGAAAGCAGTTGCAGTAGGTGTGAAATTGTGCATTGCAACTGAAAATGTAATAGTATACAGTAGGGCAATTAAGAGGGCAGTATGTGACAGATGTAGTAGAAATATAAACATAACTATGCAACTATGGACAGAAGGAGCATTTCAGGCTTGATCTCCTTCATTTGACACTTCTGTACATCCAGCCTGAGGGTAGAAGTCTCTGATTTGTCTCTGGATCTAGTCAGCAGTGAAGGTGATATGTAGGGTGGGGTAAAGGAGTTAGAATGAAGGGTATGAAGAGTGCCTGGGGGTTGGGGGAGGAGGCTGAGAGAACATGAGGAGGGGGTGGAGGAAGAAGGGAGTGGCTAGTGGTAGCAGGCCACCAGCAGAACCTTTGGAGGTGTGAGCAGCAGCCTCAGAGTCAGATCTGTTAAAAAACAGATTTAGAGCTTTTGTCCGGTCCACACTGCCTTCAACTCATTTGGCACTGCTTGTTCTCAAACCAGTGATGGTCTTCATGCCACTCCACTCTCGCACATTGTTCTGCTGGAGTTTCCACTCCAGCTTCCTCCTGTAATTGTGCTTGCCCACTCTGATCGATGATTTTGGTTCCCTTTGAACTGTTCTCAGCTCCTCTCTATCTCCAGTACTGAAGGCCCTCTTCTTCCTGTCCTCAGTGGTGCTTTGATGTCCTTTGTGACCCAAGGCTTGTTGTTTGGGTAACACAGAATTAGTCACAGACTATATCAACTCTTGGACTGATGCCATAATCTAATCAAGAACTGCTGTGTGCCCAGCAATGTCCTCAAGCTGCAGCTGACAGAATACCTGCCAATTTGTCATCTGAACGCAGCTCTGTAGAGTACCCAAAGCCTCATCTTGACCATCTCCTCACTGTCCTCATGGCCACAGGTGGCCTCTTAACAAGAGGGACATAGCGAGGAGTGAGTTGAACTCTGAGGGCAGAGAAGCTGTACACATCCTTAATGTTTGCATGCAGCAGATCTATTGTCCTCTTACTTCTGGTGGGACAGCCCACATACTGGGTGAAGGTGGTTAATGTTCTATTTAATGGTGTTTGATTAAAGTCCCCCGTGACAGCAATGAACACACTTAGGTGTTTGATTCAGTGCCATTACCACAGGTGTATTAAACCCAGCAGCTACCCATGCAGTCTGCCTTTACAAACAGTAGTGAAAGAATGGGTGGTTCTAAAGAGCTCACTGAAATTTCTTCCCTCCTAGATATTCCACCATCAGCTGGAAGTGGGATTATTGCAAAGTGGAAGCATTTAGGAACCACAGCAACTCAGACAATCAAGTGTCAGACCACGATAAGGTACAGAGCGGGGTCACCGAGTGCCGAGAAACATAGTGTGTTAAAGTGTCCGACACTCTGCTGGCTCGGTAACTACAGAGTTCCAAACCTCCTCTGACATTAACATCAGCACAAAAACTGTGCAGCAGGAGCTTCATGGCCGAGCAGCTGCATGCAGGCCTTACATCACCAAGTACTATGTCAAGCACTGGATGGAGTATACATGCTGCCACTGGACTGTAGAGCAGTGGAAACATGTTCTGTGGAGTGATCAATCACACTTCTCTATCTGTCAGTCTGATGGAGCAGTCTGGGTTTGGTGAATTCAGGAGAACATTACCTGTCTGACTGTAAAGTTTGGTGGAATTTGTTTTTCTGGGGTTGGCCTGGGCCTCTTAGTTCCAGTGAAGGGAAATCTTAATGATTCACCTTACCAAGACATTTTGGACAATTCTGTATCTCCAACTTTGTGGGAACACTTTGGGGTAGGCCCATTTCTGTCCCAGCATGACTGTGCCCCAGTGCACAAAGCAAGCTCCATAAGGCAAAGTTGGATGAGTCACATTCTCCAGTCACATTCTCACACAGAGCCCTGATCTCTACCCCATCCAACACCTTTTGAATGAACTACAAAGAAACCTTTCTTCTGCTATTTGTTTTCAACACAGCGTTGTCCTAATACCCCAATCATAAAGAAATCATTAAAATTTCACGCAAATTAATTTAGCTCAGTTAGAATGCCTTTGAATCTAACTGCTTCCTTTTTTCCCTTTAATACAGAACCTTTTGCAAAAGGGATGGGTGTATCTGTTGTAGTCCTAATAAAAGACTCACATTCTACATAGACTGTTGTCACATCTGCAGGAACCTGTTTTGTCTTGCCAGTATTTATCACTGTGACTTCCAACAGCTTCTTTTGCAAGTGGAAAAGTACCAGCTTGTCAGGATCCATTTGGTCAATTCACAAGGATATGGCTGAGTGAAAAACCTGACTGACTGGTTTCAGCTGTGTGGTACAGGTGGGAGTGTTGGGTGGGTGTGGTGATGAGAAAGGACGTGTCAGAACACCACATTACACAGCTCCACCTATTACTCACACACTGGCTGTTACATGTGAACTAGTAATGGACGCCAGCAAAACATGTAGAGGTTGTTTAGATGTTATTCAACATCGCCCTCATGTGGAGGCTTGGACAATACACAACTGTATACATCCATACAAATACAGTATATACAGTTAGGTTGTAGGTTTTGGGACACATTTTTGAGTAATTTTCCTCTGCAGTCCACCACAGTGGATTTTAACTCAAACAATCCAAATGTGATTGAAGTGCAGACTTCCAGTTTAAATTCAAGGGGTTTGACTAAACAATTGTTCCAACTGTTTAGGAATTGCAGACAAATTTTATACACAGTTCCTCATTTTTCAGAGGCTTAAAAGTAATGGGAAAGACTAACATATTTTAAAATATAAGGAATGTTTAATACGTGGATGAAAATCCTTATTTCCTCTCCTGAGATACTTTGCCAGGACTTTAATGCAACTGCCTTCCATTGCTGCTTGTTTGTGGGTCTCTGCCTTCAGTTTTGTCTTCAGTAACTGAAAGTTGCTCTGTTGGGTTGAGATTAAGTGACTGACCTGGTCATTGTAGAATATCTCATGTCTTTGTCTCAAGAAACTGTCAGGTTTTATAAAAATGGCTTTAATTCCTAAACAGTTAAAGCAATTCTTTTCTCAAATCTCTTGAATTAAAGCTGAAAGTCTGCACTTTGATCACGTATTAACTGTCCGAGTTAAAATCCGCTGCGGTGGTGTACAGAGGCAACATTACAAAAAAGTGTCATCGTCCATCCATCCATCCATCCATCTTCCACTGCTTATCCGGGTTTAGGTGATGGCAGCAGTGACCAAGCATCCATGCGCGATGAGTAGGTAGTGAAAATGTGTTGGGAGACACCCAGGCAACTCTTCTGGTGGGACGCCAGATAGGATAAAGCCTGTTCCAGCTGCCATAGAGACAAAAGGTGGGGCATACCCTGGACAGTTTCCTGTCTATCACATGCCTTGGTTTTTTCAGCTCAATTCAATTCAATTCAATTCAATTCAGTTCGGTTCATTATTTATATAATGCCAGTTAGTGATAACAGTCATCTCAAGGGTCTTAAAATTTTAAGGTAATATTACACAGAAACCCCCAACGATCCAATGATTCAAACTATAAGAACAAAAGTAAGCAGCATTCTGAGAATACCATGAGGTCTTTCAGATATAAGGTGTGTGAGTGATAGTGAAGTGTTTAATGTGCACAGAATAAAGAGCTATATTAAAGTGTGTACAAATGGATGAATGTGGCTTTTAGCATAATTTTTGAGCGCTCATTAAGAGTAACAAAGTGCCATACCAGTTCATTTACAGCTTCACAAAATAATGGAGATAATAACCCAGCCACAGGTGCCCACAAGCCAGTGTACTCCTAGTGCTGGTCCCAAGCCCGGGTAAATGCATCATGAAAGGCATCTGGTGTAAAATCTTTGCCATATTAAATATGCAGATTCATAATATGAATTCCACATCAGATCAGTTGCGGCCTGGTGCCGTTAGCCAACAGGGTGCCGGTGGAAACTATGCTACTGTTGGCCAAAGACAAAGGAGGAGGAGAGGAGGAAGGAGTGTTAGGAGACAGAGAGAGAGAAGGAAAGGTAGCAGGGTGGAGGTGAGAGTAGGGACTTTAAATGTAGGGACTATGACTGGTAAAGGGAGAGAGCTGCTGATATGATGGAGAGAAGGAAGGTAGATATATTGTGTGTGCAAGAAACCAGGTGGAGGGGAAGCAAGGCCAGGAACATCAGAGGTGGATTCAAACTGTTCTACTATGGTGTAGGTAGGAAGAGAAATGGAGTAGGGGTCATCTTGAAGGAAGAGTATGTGA
>VUQH01055601.1:0-14136 GCA_015106775.1 Etroplus canarensis | reverse complement strand
CTCCAGGCTGGGCAGGGGGCAGCCGATGATCTTCTGGGCTGTGCTAATGACCCTCTGCAGCGCCCTCCTGTCTGCTGCTGAGCACCCTGCGTACCACGCTGTAATGCAGTACGTCAGGATGCTCTCTATGCTGGCTCTGTAGAAGGTCACCAGCAGCCTCTCCTCCAAATTGTTCCTCCTGAGCACTCTCAGGAAGTGGAGACGCTGCTGAGCCTTCCTCACCACTGCCATGGTATTTGCAGCCCAGGAGAGATCATCAGAGATCTGCACGCCCAGGAACCTCATGTAGTGGACCCTCTCCACACAGTCTCCGTGGATGTACAGTGGGGCCGGATCTGCTCTGCCCTTCCTGAGGTCTATAATGATTCCAATATGGCGGCGCGCACGGGTGCAGCGGCTTTTAGCTCTCCAGTTTGGTGCTTGTTTTTATTACATTTGTGGTGTGTAATTTCTAATCTGTGTAACGCAGATGTAGTGTGAGGTTCAGAAAGGTCCATGGGAGGTTTAAAGGATTAGGACACTTTGCACTGGCTATGACCACAAGTGGTGCAAAGTCAAGAGGGTGAGGACAGCAGTGGTGACAGGGAACTATAAACCTGCATATTTTAAAAGACAGGATGATGTGAACAAACCAATCAGGAGTAAACTCCATCAGGCTGAACCAATTCATCCAGCCAGTCAGAATGAGACACCTGAAGGTTAACACTCAAAGGTCCTCTCAAAACCAGAGAGCCCAAACTGAGGTTTAGATTAACCAAGGCTATAAGAGCACGGATGGTATACAATCATTTCTGCTACAGTCTGCTTTTGTTTCCTTCATTGAACGGCTATTTAAATCTCACCAGCAGGGGGCAGTACAGGGCCTCTACCGGCTCACAGACAACAGAAGGTACGTCCTCTGCCAGGTTCACTGAGTTGCTGAAAAGCAGAGGAAATAATGATTTAATAGCATGATTAGTATATGGCAGGATTGTGTCTGCATCTGTAAGAGCTGCCAGCAGGATTCATGATGAGCTTTAGTTAATTTCCTCAAAACAGGATAAAGTTAGGTGGGCTGGATTAGTGTAAATTATGTGCTTTAAGAACATGGAAAACACACTACTGAAAGCGCTATCATTCATCCTGCTTTGAGCTGGTTTTGAACACATTGCTGCCTTTAAAAGCTTTATGTTGAAAGACAAACAGTGTAGTGTTATCCATAATTCTGGTTGTACTGAATTTTAAACAGGAGTATTGAAATTGTGTTTACTGGCAGGTTCTTCACTTTAATTTAGATATACACTCACCAAGCACTTCCCTGAGTCAGCCTGCTTTGCTAAGCAGGGTTCTGCCAGAGGCCCTTTCCTGTTAAAAGGGAGTTTTTCCTCTTGAACTTTGCCAAGCGCTGCTCAGAGGAGTCTGATCAGTGGGGTTCTAATACTGCAGCGTCTTCACCATACATTATAAAACACTCAGGCGATTGTTGTTGGGATCTGGTTTATTTGAATAAAATGTAATTTAATACAACAGCCAAACAGATTCTGATCCACACTGAAATAATGGCATCACATAATTTCTGGAGATTTCCACTGCCAATTTTCATTGTCAGCCACATCCCAGTTGTGTTACTATAGATTAGTGGTTCTCAAACTGTGAGGCCGGTCCCACTGGTGGAGCGCAGACAAGCAGATGAAAATTATTATATGAAACTAAGGTGTCTAGATATGTTTTTTTATATGAAAAGAAACAAGCAAACATTTGCTGATGCGATTGCACTGATAAGATGCATCTTGATTTGAGTAAAATTCAGTGTTAGTGAAATAATGGAGTGTGAGATGTGTATTTTTTGTGGTGTGGGGCACAAGCTTTTTTCAGCTTCTGAAGTGGGACATACCAATACAAGTTTGAGATCCACTGCACTAGATTCAGGTCTGATGACTAGGGAGTCCACATTGTGGTGTTCACAAAAGCAGGGTTAGACTGCCTTTTTCGGAACAAACTGGTAGCTCAATTATTATTTTTTTGCCCCATCCAAGTAGCTGTTAGAGTTCAGCATTGACTCAAGAGGTAGTGAAGGTTGTCAAATTATTGGAAGTCAGTGTCATTGGGTAAGATACTCATACTTATGCTCTAATGTATTGCATAAGTATGAGTGGGAAAGTGGTAAAGAGCAATAAGGTTATAGAATAATGTGTATGTGAATGGGTGAATGTGGATTATATCGTTAATTCACTATGACTGCTCTTAAGAGAAGAAGAGCAATATATAAATATCAGTCCACTTTAATTTTAGACTCTCATGGAAAAAATCAACGGCACATACCACCATCAAAGTCACTCACATATGAACATTTGGCAATACTGGATTTAATTATGATCTAACTTTGAAATATAATCACGGATATTATACATCCTAAAGCATAAATATCAGGAACAGCATTGCCTGTAATCACATGAAGTGTGATTGTTTGGTTAAAAGAGAAAGTTTCACAAATAACATGGATGTAGTTTTAAATCTATTTGCATGTTATAACAGTTGTATCCAGTGATCTGGATAACGCAGTTGTAAATGTGCATTAACTGTGTTATACTGCAAATTTATCGGAAGACAAATATTCATTCATTCTTTCATTCATTCATTCATTCATTCATTCATTCATTCATCATCTTCCTCTTATCCAGTTCAGGGTTGTGGGGGGTGCTGGGGCCCATCCCAGCTATCATCGGGCGTAGGGCGAGGTACACCCTGGACAGGTCGCCAGTCTGTCAGAGAGTCAACACAGAGAGACAAAAAACCATTAATGCTCACATTCACACCTATGGTTAATTTAGAATTGCCAATTAACCTAACCCCCTTTGCATGGCTTTGGACTGTGGGAGGAAGCCGGAGGACCCGGAGAGAACCCACGCACTACACATACTTTTTTACAAAACACTGGTGTGATTCAGTGTAAACAAAAGTGCCATAAAGAACTGTCAGAACACCAGGCATGGGAAACAAAATGCTATCATATTTTGTTAGCACTCAGTGCTAAATCTGAACAGGTGTGCAATTTTTTAAATAGCTTTTATTATAGGAGCAAAACCAAAATTATAATTAATTTTAATTGTGAAACAGATAGGAAGCCAGTGTCACATTTGATATGTGATCATGGCCAATAACTCCAACATTATCAGTAAACTTAGGAAAGTTTTTATTGCAAACAGTGTTGGGAGCAGTGGAAAAGCAGGTCATGCTGCTGATATTTTACTTTGTGCCTTTTCCAAAGTACAACACTAGTAGTAGACATAGAATAAAAGTATCTGTGGTTATTACACACTACACAAGTAAATTAACCATAATGACCAACAATAAATTGGAGGAAGTTTAATATCTGAATCATTACTGATTATGAGTTGCAAAAATATTAAATAACAGCACAGCATTTTAAATCCTGTTAACATAAAACTTCGAATGTCATTTTGTGCTATGTGTTGTCGATGGAGCAGGTCTGGTTCTTTAAAATGTCCGATCAGCCTCTCAACAGCAATGACAAAAACAGATGTGCATCTTTAAATTAGCCACTTAGCTGCTTTACTTCTGAGTTTTCAGGATCCAGTAAATCAATCAGCACTGCTCTTCCTTCTGATTTAGACATTAAAATAGCCTCCAGATTTTCTGCAAGTTGCACAGCAGACTGCAACTGATGAATATGCTGCTATGGATAAAATAAATAAATACAGAGCTGTAAATACAAAGAATACTGAGCTATTATGAGACTGAATTATTCTTGGGTCTTTCTGTGATTGCAATCATCAGAAGAACTGATTGAAAACTCTCCAATCTCTGCCTCCAGGGGTCTGTACTCATGGTGAGCAGGCACTTGTGAGCATTGACGTGGTTCAGGTGCAGATTCAGCGACTGAGGGGGATTCTGCAGGATGCTGGGTCCACTTTGACCTCCAGGATGTGCTCAGTGTGGTCTGTGTTGTCAGACATGGTAAGACTACTGCAGCAGATGCTACCTGCTTTAGCATCAACCTTCAGAGGGGCCAAGCAGATGGCTTCTGCAGGCACACTGTCTGAGTTCTTCTTAGGGATGCTTTGGGGGGAGGGGCCCCCAGAGCACCTCAGCTGAAGGGGCATGGACATTCTTAGTCAGCATTCACTGTGGATGGAGAAAACACCTGGATATAACCATACCCTGTTCATGTGTTGAAAAGACTGGACCAGGCCCTCCTGGCTCTGCTGCAGGAGGGAGAAGCTGTCTCGGTCTCTCTGTGTGTGTCTGCATGTGTACACTAGTAGCTGTTTTGTTGGGTTTAAAATTTAACCCAGCAATAAATATTACACAGTGATTCAGGATGGACAGGAGCTGACCGTACACGCTGTAACTTCCTGGATGTGATGTGTGACTCATTCTGAGCATCAGTGGAAATCATTACACATATTCATGAAAAACAACAATCAGGGCTTAAAGGAAATGAAATGAAATGAAATAAAACATAATGTTTTGCTCCTGAGGCTTGGGCTAAGATTTGCTTTTTCCCCATTTTCTAACTAACTCGCAATTTTTACTTTGAAATACAACCATAAAATCAGCTGTCTAAATGATACAAAGAAATAAATATATCCAAACTCAAAGTTATCATTTTATCGCTTTGCCATCCCACTAAAATACAGAAACATGAAGAATCAACAAAAACAAAGACAACAATTCTCCCACAACAGTGTTTATAAGTTTTCTTTTTTACTATTCTATCTTTGTCAAGCAGGCTTGCAGAAAAGTGGGGCATTTGGTCCGTAATTTCACTCTTCTTCTGCGTGAAGCAATCAGGGGCCTTCAACTGATGAGGAAATATTAACAACATTTAAAAAAATATTATGGTAAAATGCAACACTCATCCTTCAAATAAGGAAAAATTCTGCAAATTTTTGATCATTTTTCATTTACCAATCTATGAACTCTCTATGCTGCAATTTTTAACATGACAGCTGATCACTAGCACTGCTAAGTCCCTGTCACACCTTGATGATTTAACCAAAATTTCTTTGAAGCGCTGCTATACACAGGACTATTATGTTTTTTTTTTTTAAATTATGGACGTATGCATAACACAGTAACTTATATAGAAAGTTTCAAAAACTTATAGATAACTTATACCGAAGAGTGCTTAGTGTGTTGCCAGTATGCATTGGGAAATCCGGCATTGATATACTGCCTATTCGCCGGCATTGATATAAGCATTGATACACTGATATGTCAACATTACCATCATGCTTTATTTATTTGTGGACTCAAACACAGGTGCACAACAAAGCGAGTTGACACAGGCTTTAATTAATAACACCAAGGAAAAACCAGTGCCACTGAGGTTAGCTTCAAATACATGAAGGGACAAGAATCAAAACAAAACCAAGGTTTGCAAACACAAGCATGAAGCAACAATACATGGTTAGCAGCAACAGTCTCTAAACAAAAGCTCCAAAGAAATTACACAGTCACTACAAAGAGAAACTAAAAGGGAGTGGCTAAAAAGTCACTGAAACAGGTCCAAACAGAAACAACACAGGTTCTAAGTGCCATGCAAGAAGCAACGCTTACAGTCTTTGAAGTAATAAAAATTGTACTAAGTCTCAAGCCTTGGAGTTACTACAGGCAGAATGTCCGTGGAAGAATAATATCCAGGAATATGGTCAAGGGAGATCTGAAGGAGACAGAAGAAACTGAACGGTCTGGTGTCGGTGAGTTGTAGAGCCAGAGATGATACAGGAGGAGGACAGTAGTGGCAGGTGAGTCTGTAGATTGCTGTCAGCTGGAGGGAACTCCTGGAGTGCAGAGCCGGCCAGGTGAGACTGAGAAAGAGAGCATGGCTACACCTACTCTCAGCCAATATGCCATTATATGATAGCTGTACATGTTCAGTAAGTGCTGTGGTCATCTGGAACACATTAAATACATCTACATAAGTTGATATGAGTCGGAGATAAGTTAGAAATTAGTTACACATAGGTTCAAAGCACTTTACTCATAGGTTACTCATAAGCTTTGGATATGTTAAAGATTATCTTGATATATTTTGACTCATGAGTAACTCACAAGTAACGTTTGTGAGTGTGTGTAACAATCGCATAACTTACCTACAACGTATTGCTGGCATATGCGGAATGTATGAATGAATGAGCCATACGCTGGCATAAGTCTGAAATATTGCGCATGTTCAAAATTTTTCTGGATCTCGCCATACTAGAATGCATACCAGCATGCTTCAACGTGCTCTTAACTTATACAAAACTTACCAATAACCTTTTTAACGTATGCCAGTGTGTTTGCCACATATTTCATACATGAGCTGGTTAACTCGACAAGGTGCGACAGGGTTTTGAAACTTAAAATCTCATACATTTTAATATGATACTCGTGCAGATTATGGCGATTGCTTGGGGGAAAATGCAAGGAAGCAGCTGAAGGTCATGAAGTGCTTTCAATTCTGACATTGTTTCATACTGAAGGAGATACAGAGAGTTCCTGCTGTTGTGCACGGGGTCATTAGGTGACATTACACATTTGGTATCACATTTGCTAATATAGCATATTCCCTGCTGAGTGGATGCTCAAAAAAAATATAAAGTAAATATAAAGTTTTTATTATTTTATAAAATACAATGCATTTGTCCTGCTTATTTATTCCCTGTAGAAAGTTATTTGTTGCATTACATTTATTATGCTAAACTTTTCCTATGTGCACATTCAGTTCAGTCAGTTCTGTTTAATTTTGTTTAAAATAGCACTGATTCACCACAAAAGTCACCTCGAGGCACTTGATATTGTAAGGTAAAGACCCTACAGTATTACAGAGAAAACCCCAAAAATCAAAGGATCCCATGTGAGCAAGTACATAGCAGTGGTGGGAAGGAAGAGCTAACGCTTAACAAGAAGAAACCTCTGGCAGAAGCAGACTCAGTTTAGTGGTGGTGGGGTGTCATAGAGAGACAAGGATCACAAACAAACTGTAGGAGAGAGAAGACCAAAATTTAACCGATAAAAACCTATGGTGACACGTGTGTAACAAACACTTGCTGTATGGTTTGGTTTAAACTTGTGATTTACAGCTAAAGTACTTTAAGTGGTCAGTAAAAAGTGATTTACAGATGCAGGTATAATTCATTAATTAGTAACATGATTTGGTATGAAATGAGCATCTCAGAGAGGCTGAGTCAATGAAAAATGAAAATTGGGAGGGACTCACCACTCTCTAAAACACTGGATGGAAAATTTAGGAATAAGATTTTTGACCTTTGCCAAGATGGCATATGTGGTATGTGAGGATGGTATATGTTTTTGTCGGCATTGGTTTGTCTGTCTGTTTGCAAAATAACTCAAAAACTTCTGAATGGATTTGGCTGAAATTTTGATGATGGATTTTGTATCATAAAAGGAAGAGGTGATAAAATTTTAGGAATATGCGTCTGATGTCCCCACATATTATGACTATGAGAAAGCGTGTGTGTGCGTGTGTGTGTGCATAAGGGCAAGCGTTGTAAAGATATCAAAGACTCGAGCTGCTTGGCGGAAGTCTGCGCTCTCTGGGCGCTTTTAGTTCAACATCAAATTGTCATCATCTACACTATATAATGTCATTATAAGAATCATAGTTTCCATAAAAATCTCTGAATGCGGGGGATAAGGCTGAAAATCAATAGTTAATGGCCCGCCCTCAGGCCTTCAGGCAGCGCTGCATTAAAACCAGACACCAGCCACTGTGGAATTCATAACACTGTTACTCTTCATTAACAATTGTCAGCAAACATAGTCCATTGCCAAAACTGCAAATTCAAGTTCAAAGATAAGAACTTAAAAAAAATGCAATATCCAAAAATATCAGCACCTTCTCTGGCCCTGAGCTCATAGGAAAACTACCCTGTGCTCTCACAATTCAAAATCAAAAATCATAGATGCCAAATCTTCCAGCTAAAGAGGAGGGGGACCATCCAGCTTGTTATTAAGCACACAGTTCAAAGCAGGTTTTAAATGAACTAGTACTAACACTTTTCTACTCTTACTGATCACTCAAAGTGCTTTCTACTACAAGCCTCATTCACCTATTCATACACACATCTACACAGCATTTTATTCTGTGCCTTTAATTGCATAGAATAAATTACATCATACACCCCCCCCCAGTGATGCTTGGTTGGTACTAAGGGGCCCAAAGTGCGCCACACCACCAACAGCCTTATCTGTTGCCACAAAGAAAGATGTATCCATGCGTTCATGTTGTTTAAGGTAGAGTCTGACCCCACCATGTAAATGTTGCTGCAGAAACTGAAACTCAGACAAGCCAACATTTTCCAATCTTCTGTTGTCCAATTTTGGTGAGTCTGAGTAATTGTAGCCAGAGTTTCCTGTTCTTCCCTACTGCTCTTCCCTATTCTGACTGGACTGGCACCTGGTGTAGTCTTCTGCTTTAGCCCATCTGCTTCAAGGTTTATCATATTGTTGAAATGCTTTTCTGCATACTTTAGTTGTAACAAGTGATTATTTGAGTCACCATTGCCTTCTTGTCAGCTGACCCTGAATCTTTGACATTGACAAGGCATTTTTGCACAGACAACACTGCATATTTTCCCTTTTTTGGATCATTCTCTATAAACCCTAAAGCTGGTTTTGTGTGCAAATCCCAGTATCAGCAGTTTCTGAAATTATTAGACCAGCCTGTCCGGCACCAGCAAGCATGCACATTCAAAGTCACTGAAATCACCTTTCTTCCCTTGTCTAATGCTCTGTTTGAAATTCAGCAGGTTGACTTGATCATGTCTACATGACTAAATGCACTGAGCTGCTGCCATGATTGACTGATTAGATATTTGCCTTAATGAGCAGTTAAATAAGTGAATATCTACAGTAATGAAGTGACATTAGATATATACAGGATATTCAAAAATAAAACAAAACATAATTTTCTACCTTTGTTTATTCACTAAGATAGACAAATGTGATTTAAAAAAATATGATGATAAATATGGTATGGAGGGTGTTGCATACATCAAATTCAGAATGTGTGTATGTTTAACAATCACTCTAATCAGTTTGAACATCATCTTTTTTTTGCTCTGCATTCGACTGAAAATATGTTGAAAACTGCTTTTACATAGCATCACAACTTTTTCAAAATTGGGGTTTGTAGGTCCTCTTGAATCAAACGAAACGGTATAATAATCATCATTACTGTGTTGTTTGTTCCATTTCACAAATTAGTATTATGGTAATGAATAGTAAATCCTTGCTTTTCTATAGTATTTTTCTTTACAGAAAAAACCATAGCAGCTCTTTTGTACGGACTGTTTTAATTTATTGCTGTTCTTGCTTCATTCCTAACAAAACACTGAAGAACTTTTATTTAATTTCCTGTACTTTTCAAGCACACCCATGTTTTTTACTCACCCTGGGAAAGTGACCCTGTTTGTTGGCAGGGTGGGACTTCCTATCATCCTTTTGCCCTGACTATCTCCTCACCTACATACATCTGACTTGAGGGAAGCCCAGCCTTTCCTCCCCTGACTGTTTATGGACCAGTATCATGATGGGTTTAGGGGTAGCTGTGTTTATTTTAGTACCTTTGTATTTTGCTGTGTGACCTGTGTGCTGTAGGTCAGGGTGAACAAGATGAAGCATTAGTCAGGTCCCATCTGTGTGGTTTTGTAATTGGAGCACTTGAACACTTTGTACAACAAAGACCTCTTAGCTCAGATTAGAATAGGGAATGTTGATATATGGCAACATGATGCTTGTTATTTCCTGCTGGGGTTCAAGTTAATTTTTCTTCACCTTCAGCTTTTGAGTTCAGTTATTGTCTGTCTCCTCATTTCTGGCAGTTCTTTCTGCTGGAATATTTATCTTGGAGAATTTGTGCGCCCCAAATTCTTACTAGTTGTATAATTAAATACACCACACTGCATAATTCAGACAGGTATTGATTTACAAGTACTGTGTGCCATTTTTCAAAGACAACTTTCCTTTCCAAAGTCCATTGAACTGTGTCCCAGAAAGGATGTTACCACTTTCTCTCCTGTCCCTGCTTGGCGTCAATGTTTGTTTCAAAGAGGAAGTTAATGATAAGTGCTGATAACAACTAGTGAATTTTGTTGTAAACTGGGGCTATATAAATATCACTGAAGTTAAACTGAACTCAGTATCTCAATTTAGTTCAGTACACGCAGCCACAATCATGTGAAATACTGCTTACTTACAGTTGTATTTCCCACAATCACTGACACCCTTTACAATGAGGGTATACCACAGAACATCATCTGTGGAAAAAGACTGGCTGTTTGCAGAGTGCTGTACTGCAGCATAATATAAAAAAATGACTGGAGTGGAAAAATGTGGTAGGAAAAGGTGAACAAGCAGTCTTTGTATAATTGTTGAGAAAAGTCCATTCAAGAACTTGGGAGAGTTTTTCAAGGGGTGGACTGGGGCTGGCGTCAGTGCATCAAGAGCCACCACACACACAGATGTCTTCAGGAAGGGGCTACAACTGTCCCTTTCTTAATATTCCTGAATCAGAGACACTGTTAGAATTGGATGCATTAATTGCGGAGGGAGGAGGAGTTGTATCATTAGAAGTAATCTGTATTTTCTGGTATTAGAGAGAAGGTAGGTCTACATTCTACACTGCAACACCAAGAGTTATTTTCCAAGGTTTGTACTATTCACAATGAAAAGAGCAACGCAGTTTCAATCCTATGTGTGTGTTACACATATTGTAGAATTGACAATAAAGCTACTTTGAACTTTGAACTTGAACTTTGAAAAGCTTTCCCAGCTGGATACAGCTCATATGCAGATATCAGATTTGGTCCAGTGTTAATCTTTTCTCCACCAATCTGACTTGAAGCCCTACTATCCTCCTGCAAAAGTGTTTAATTTATTGAACAGTTTTGCATGACTCCAGAATAAACACAAGAACATACTATAAGTCTGAGTCCCCTTTCTTTAGACCTTTAAATAACAGTGGAGCTGCAAAATATTGTAAATCTGTGATTCCTCAGCTGCTAGCACAACACAACCAAGCAACTGCAACCATGAAACTAACCCTGATTAAGTCGTCAGTTTATGTTAATGTACATTAAATCACGTTATTTGCATTACCAGGCAGACTTTAGAGCTGACTCACAGGATGCACCAGGCTTGACAGTCTGTACAGAACACACAGAAAGAAAGATGAAAAGGTACTGCTCTTCTTTTACATAAAGTACTCTACAAAGCTAATACTTGTCTGTCGACAGTGTTTCAACTATAGTTTCTAATATTTCAAAATACCAATTAAATATTCATCTATTATCCATAACTATTTCCCTGTAAATCTTCATATTGGCTGAGTGAGCCGAATCATCTGGAACCTCCAAAACTTTGATAGCTGGGTAAACAAACGGAGAGCCAAGTTCCTCCTGGAACCCTGATGTGGAAACAACCACATCACTCCAACTCTCTTCTAATGTCTGAAAACTAACATGCTAATGATTTGTCAATGTAAAATGCATCCACATACTGACTTATTCAGTATAAGCTGACGAGTACAACTCTTCTTCTTTTCTGTATTACGTGACTTCATGTATCTGCATGTATTAAAGTGTGTCTACAGTTCCATAAGCCAATTCAGTGTGCGTTTGATCTTACTAACATCCTGTGGTTTTGTGAAGCTCACCATAATTAAAGTCAGATGGAGCCCATTTAGTAATCCACCATGGGTTAACCCAGGACTGTGTGACAAACCCATCGGCAGCAGCATGTGGGATGGGCCCAAAGCTGTTTCCCAGCAGAGGAGCCCCTTGGAAAGTTGTCTTCCAAACCGCACTCAGGTGGCACCGTTAACAGACAGCTGGAAAAGCTATCTGACTGTTTACTGTCTGACTGTTTGGCGCACTTTTCCCATGCATTCATGACTCATGTTAGGTAATGATCAAACCTTATTTTGGATTGCTTCTGAAAGTTAGGGTGCTTTTCAGCCTGGGGTCAAAAGTTCTGTGGAGTTTTTTTTTAATCTCCAGGTCCTCATAAAAATACTCAAAAATGAAATGAGTGAGGTGGCTGTAGACCAGTAGCTCCCGTGTAGTAAAACTACTGTTTATGTCACCAGCATTGGGGCTTTGAATATAGCATTAAAAGTTCTCCTTTAATCTTCAGTTTTATTTCCTTCATGAGAAAGAAAAATCCCTGCAAGATGAACCAGTTAAAATTGTTTTAAATATAGTATAACTTAAATTAAAATTGACTGAGCCTTTTTGTGTGCATTTCTTCAGTTCTGTGCCAGCCTTCTGGTCTAATTCACCAAAGTTTTGGTGGTAGGGGTGATCATCATCTACTGGAGATAATCAACAAGTAGTGACTTTTAGAAGTGAAACGTGGCCAAAACTGCTTGAGTCTTCCTCTGAAAGAGAGTCAGTCCTCACTTCTATGTTAAAATGCCCAGCTTTAAAAGATTCAAAAGCATAATTACAGCTTGGTAAAACAAAACATGTTTGGTCATATTTGATAATTAGATTTTTTTTTTTGTTTCCTTTTAAAATGTATCAGTTTGGTACCATGTTTGTGATGCTGGTGAATTGTGGAGGATTTTTGATGAAATTATCTGACAAATGTTATGGCTTGCTGTGAGGAACCAACATTTCAAAAAGTCTGTGCTGCATTTTTAGTGAGTGATATTCCAGTATTAATCTATTACTCGGCAATAAATAGTAGGCATATGCAGCTGTGCTTTACCCTACAGAGTTTAGGGTATGCAGCTTGCTAACTAGACTTGCAGTGGTAGCTAATAACTTAATAATCAATTGTAAACATGATCACTTCTGGCTCAAAAAACCAACCTGGATTTCATTCAGAACTTTAAAAATGGGGAATCCAGACCCTGATGGATAGCTATCTCTATCTTTTATATACAGTCTATGGTAATACACTGATTAAGCATAGGTTCCTTATACAACCTCACTTTAAAGCAACCAAATTATCCTTTTAAGATAATTTGTTTTTTGTTATTGTTGTTGTTTTTGTTTTATGTGAATAAATAAAAATGAACTTCTCAAAAGAAAACAGTCCAATATTGAAGATTAAAAAGTATCAGCTGAAAAACTGAAATAACCAACCTTCCTCAGACTCTACAAATTAATGAATTAAAAATTATTTTGTCTTTCTCTGTAGCTACATATTTGTATAATTTATTCTTGAAATTCTCTTGCAAACATTTTGAGTTAAAGAGGGAAATGAATGAAGGCATTTGCAACATATTTTGCTCCAGCAGAACTGAACTGGTATTGGAAACTACTTCAAGGATTCTAGTTTGTCTTTAAATCTTGTAGCCCCCTGTTCATTTCAGTTTGTATTTTCATCTGTGATAGAGGGCTGTTTTCTCTGTTGTGACTGGAATAATTCACATGCTAAAACTCCATGGAGCTACATTTCATGATGGATTTAATGTTTGTAACACATTAAACACCATCAGTGATCCAGTCTATGTGGATGATATAAATGACTGGAACATGTGAAAGGGCCTTCAGCGTCACTAAACTTTGATGTGGCAGGATACTAGACAGAAAGTACTTCATAAAAGAATTCATTCACAAGAAACCCATGAATGTATTTTGGTGAGAGAGACTCCCCTCTTTCTAAGAGACCATTAAATACTCACTGTTGGGGTCAGTTTTAATAACAGTTCCCAAATGAACAAGAAGCAGTTTTCTGTTGTAGATGTAATTCCCTTGCTTCACACACTTTTACCAGGTTCATTGTGAATCGTAGTGTTTTGCACAAACCAGCCACGGGGCCCACAAGCCAGTGTAGTCCTAGTGCCGGTCCCAAGCCCGGGTAAATGGTGAGGGTTGCGTCAGGAAGGGCATCCGGCGTAAAAACTTTGCCAAATCAAATATGCGGATTCATAACACGACTTCCATACCGGATCGGTCGCGGCCCGGGTTAACAACGACCTCCTCCAGTGCCGTTAGCCAACAGGGTGCCGGTGGAAACTATGCTACTGTTGGCCGAAGACCAAGGAGGGGGAGGGGGGGAAGCGTGTCAGGAGGCAGAGAGAGAGAAGGAAAGGTAGGAGGGTGGAGGTGAGAGTAGGGACTTGAAATGTAGGGACTATGACTGGCAAAGGGAGAGAGCTGGCTGATATGATGGAGA